>ML792615.1:181393-246078 GCA_009831015.1 Picea engelmannii
ATCATTTCTCTTTTTCTTATGAGGACATTTGTTAGAAAAATGACCAATACCATCACAATTAAAACAAATTAAAGGAATCTTACCTCTATACCTACCATTGGTTCCCTTGTTCAGTATTTTGACGAAGTTGGCCACTTCTTCATCATCTTCTGAGACATCGTTGTTGCTGCTATATTCTTCTTGTTCCTTCTTCTTTTTCTTTGATCTTTTGGATGCTTTGAAGGCTACTTCTTTTACATCTGGATTTTCTTGTTCAGTTCTCATTTCATATGATGTGAAGATTCAATGCAGTTCGTCCATGCTTATTGAGTTTATATCCGATCTTTCTTCTACTGTTGATATCTTAGGGTTGAATCTAATAGGAAGAGATCTTAGTACTTTTTAACAATTACAGATTCTTCGATTTCTTCTCCCAATCCTATGATTGCATTCACGGTTCCATCGACTCGTAAGAAGTAGGCTGCAATATTCTCATCTTCCTTAATTTTTAGTTGTTCGAACTAACCTCTATAAGTTTGAAGCTTTGTTGCTTTGACTTTTGTAACTCCTTCATAAATATTTCGAAGCTTGTCCCAAATCTCTTTAGCGGATTTACAATGTGAAACTTTGGTGAATACCGTATCACTTAGACCATTCAAAAGTGCATTTGTAGCTTTGGAATTATTCTCATCGAGTTTCATTGCTTTGTCATTTGTTGGTGGAACTGTTGGTGTTGTGTATCCATCTACAATTGATTTCCAAACTTGAAATCCCTGTGCTTGTATATATGTCTTCATCCTTATGCTCCAAAAAGCATACTTCTGTCCATCAAACTGTGGTATTCCATTTTTATACAAGTTGGTACTTTCCATGATCTACCTTTCAGTGGTTAAACTAATTTCTAAAGGAACCTGCTCTGATACCAATTGTTGGATTACTGAGAGGGGCGATGAATTAGTAATAGTGTAATTATAATCCTTTTTCTCCAAATAATCCAAGTGTTATATCAATGTAGAATTATTATCCAATAATGAGCTATAGGAAATGAACAATCACACACATACACAATACACCAGTGTTTTACGTGGAAACCCAAATCGGGATAAAACCACAGAATTCTTTTTCTTATATGTCTTGAAGAATTACATTCATTGGAAGCACCAACTTCCTTTGTTTTCCAATTGCAACTGGAAGGAGGCTCCAACCCCCTAGTTTCTCAGGATACAACCTGAGGGAAGCTCCAACTCCCTAATTCTTTGGCTACAACCAAAAGGAGGCTACAAACCCCTATGTTCTCCGGCTATAACCGAAAGGTTGCTACAACCACGTGTTCTTTCCCCGTCCAACCACCCTAAAGTATAAGTAGAATGATGGAACCACTGTCAATATGTCACTATGAGATATACTATTGTACAACTGTAACAACCTATACCACTAAATTGTATCCAATCTGTACAACTGCCATATAATCAATCTGTACTTGAACTGAACATGTATCTACAAAAAATACAACAGATACGCGACCTGTAGTGTTGCATCACGCGTATGTACGCACCCTATCTGTTATGAAGCATGCGTATGTATGCTACCAAACTATTATGCAACATGCGTATGCCTTCTGAAAACTAGGGTTTCCTTTTCTTGAAAACTTCTGACCTTCTGTAACTTCATTCACATAGATTTGTAACCTGTCACTGTATCCAAACTGTAACTGTACCATGTGCATGCATCCTCACATATAACCTTTACTCAAGACAAGTATGTCTTTCTCTAGTCATGTGTCATATAGGTATGTGTAATCATGAACAAGTATAATATCCCTCACATGATCTTAGTCATCAACCCCTTTCTGATATTCAGTCTCTCAATACATCAGCTACTACACAAATACAAGCTCTCAACCATGTACCATAAAAGCCCTTAGCCATATGCCAAGAAATACAAGATGTGCCTCACAAGACGTATGAATGATGAATATACCATCACTATATTTATGTAGATATGATTTATGCAGAAGATCCCATGAAGCCACTAGTCTCTCTAGGGAGAATCCTCAAATCTCCGATTCCATTCCTCATGCATACATAAAAATCCAACTATTCATAGAAATAAGACATACCTTTTGAACTAATGGATGGATCTAATGTATCTAAGCACTTTAGAACTTCCTGGGAGCTTGATCTCATAATCTATAACCTCTGCATCTTCATCTCTTCAAGTTTCCATGGATTTACCAACATGTACGCACCTTGTACACAGACAGCTCGCGTATAACTCAACATGTACGTAGCTTGTACACAGACAGCCCGCGTGTAACTCAGAAAATAGGGTTTTGTTGTAATTTCGAGAATTTATCCATCAACCCTTCGTGCTACCTCATACGTTCACCACTTCAGATGTATCCACAAGTATTTACAAGAAGATTTACACAAGAAAATAGATATACAATATGTACAAGTATGTGTATAATGAGTGAGCTTTGCCTCTTATTTATATCTTCATGTATCCTTACACTTTCATTATTTTAGGGCTTCTTCATTTAAAATAATTTCTTTTGCAAAGCACTTTGACCCTTGGGGGATTCTATAAGACTTATGAGGGGTTCTCCAACTTCATATGGTCATAACTCTCTAACCGTGAGGAGTTATGTGACGTTCCACATACCACCGGAAACGGCATGACAAGCACTATCCATATAGGATAGTTTCATTGAAAAATTCATTGTCCTTCATCTCATTATTACTCAAATAAGCATGGGTTCTCTCACTCCACAAAGCATCTTCCCATGAGGGCTTTCACCATAAGGGGACCACTTTGGAGTTCATCCATTTTTACATCTTATCAACCATGAAAAGACAATAATGAGTCATCTTTACATCAAGCAAACTTGGTTCCATTACCCAAACCTTGTGCTATGGGGCTTTCTTCAAGGGTTGACATCAATGACAACCAACCTTAATCAACATATTTTACCTCTCTAAAAACAACATCCCGACTGTAAATCGTCTTCTTAGTTTATGGGTTCCAAAGCTTATAACCTTTCACACCATCTTTATAACCAATAAAGATACACTTTTCATCTTTTTTATCCATCTTACTCCTATTTTCCTTTGGAACATGTACATAAGCATCACAACTAAACACTCTAAGATGTTGAAGAGAGGGTTTCTTTTTAGTCCATACCTCGTGTGGATTTTTGTCATCCAAAGATGATGAAGGTGATTGATTCACTAGGTAACATGTTGTACCCACTGCCTCTTCCCATAATTCCTGTCCTAACTTGGCACCGTTGAGCATGCTCTTTGATTTTTCCATCATTGTCATGTTCATCCTTTCTGCAACTCCATTCTACTGAGGAGTGTATGGAGTAGTCTTTTGCCTTTCTATACCACACTTCTTACAGAAATCTTCGAATTCATTTCTGCAGAATTCTCCACCATTATCTGTTCTCAATACCTTTATTTTATTCTCTATCTGATTTTCTACCAGAGCCTTAAACACTTTAAATTTATCAAATACCTCAGATTTCTTTCTAAGAAAATAAATCCATGTGTACCTTGAGAAATCATCTGTGAATGAAACATAATACATAGACTTACCTAGTGATGGAAGAGGCACATGTCCAAACACATCACCGTGTATCAATTCTAAGATCCTCTTTGCTCTTGTAGCACCAGATGGGAATATTACTCGATTTTGTTTACCATATATGCAATGTTCACAGAAATCAAAATCCAGAGTGCAATTAGGCATACCTTCAACCATGCCTTTACCGTGTAGTGTTCGAAGGCCCTTTTCTCCAATATGCCCCAGTCTTTAATGCCACATCATGGTCTCCTTTTCAGGGACGGTATTGGTCTTGTATTCTTTATTTGTCTAATCAAGGACAACAGAACTGTTACACCCATTAGTATAAGTGCTTCCCAACAACTTGTATAGATTTCCACACCGAACTCCCCTCATCAACACCATTTCTCCTCGTACCATCTTGTAAGTGCCCTTTCCAAATACAGTATCCACTCCTGCATCATCGAACTTGCTTACAGATATTAGGCTCCTAGCTAGTTTTGGAATGTGCAGAACCCCAGGGAGAGTTCTAATCCTTCCATCTTTTAGCAGCAACTTAACCCTTCCACGTCCCAATATTTTGGTTGTCGAGTCATATCCTAGGAATACATTACCATCGTCATATTTTTCATATTCAGAGAACCACTCCGTGTGAGGAGTCATATGGTATGACGCACCTGAGTCGATCAACCATACATCACAGTCTTCATGTGTACCTGTAGATGCCAGGTAAACATCACCTCCTTCTTCAGTGGATGTTTTTTCCTCTGGGAAAGAGGTACTATCAGATCCCTTTGGTTTATCAACCTTCTTAGACTTGCAATCTTTCTTATAATGCCCTGTTTTACCACACTTCCAGCATTTCTTCAAAGATTTTCCTAGAGACTTAGATCTACATGTATATTTAGGTCTCCCCCCTGAAGACTTACCAGGATTCCTGTCTTGGGTACACCCTCTTACAAATAAAGCATATGTGTTATGACCATCGATGTTTTTTTGCCTCATCTCTTCAGATAATAAGGATCCAACTACATCCTCATAATTCAATGTGGATTGAGTGGTACTACCAATTGCTACAATCAGATTATCCCAAGAGTCTGGAAAAGAACATAGCAAAGTAATACACTTATCTTCTTTTTCAATCGTAATATTAACAGAGACAAGTTGACTTACCAGAGTATTAAAGGCATTTAGATGTTCTGTCGCAGAATATCCATCTTCCATACTAAGATGATACAGCTTCTTTTGAAGAAACAACTTGTTTACTAGGGACTTTGATTGATACAAATTCCCTAACTTATCCCATACTTCCTTGGTTGTAGATTCTCCCGAGACATTCAAAAACATCGAATCTTCCAGGCAGAGTCGAATAGTACTCCTTGATCTTCTGTCGAACTTCTCCCAATCTTCCTTTGACATACCAGTAGGTGGTCTACTAGTAGTTTGTGTACTAGTAGGTTGTGTACTAGTTGATTGTGTGTCAGTAGTCTGCGTACCAGTAGATTGTGTACCAGGATCCACAACGATCCATTGTTATTTGTCTACAAGAAGGTCCTCCATCTTGAGCTTCCATAGCTCAAAGTTTTTACCGTTGAACTTATCTATGTCGATTCTAGAAGAGCTCATCGTTCCTCTTTCTACACTCGAATATCCACTGCAAAATCTCCCACTAAACCCAGGTTTATCACAGACCCAAGATAAACTTGATCTATCAAGACCGAGACAAACCCTAAGCAACAAATGTGTCCCTTTGAAGCCAAAAATGAGCTCTGATACCACGTGTAAGTTTTAAACCTGTGAAGTAAATCAATGCATATAAATTCTTAAGAAAAACAGAAATTAATCAATGGCTCATACACATAGTACACAGAGATTTATACCGGAAACCCTCAACCGGGGAAAACCTTTCTTATTTTCATTATATCGAATTTCACCATTCACCATACAATATATACAATGTTTTTAAGTATTCCGTAGATACCAAAACCATAATCCCTTAATTTGGGATTAATTTAGAAAACCGCTAAAAATAGAAAAATCTGTCATTTTTACTACTAGAGGGATCATCAGACGCAGATCTCGAACCTGACACGCCCACACAAACACATGAAAAGAATATAACATATACCCAACAATTGGGTGCCAGTTCTCTACCTTGACTTTTTGACATTCTAGACACTTAGCTAAGTAATCAACTATGTATTTTTTCAGTCCGAGCCAATAAAATAGTTTCCTAGTGGTCGTGATCATTTTCTGATAACCAGGATGACCAGTATATGATATTTTGTGTAGTTCATCCATTATGAGCCTCTTCAAGTCATCACAATTTGGAATATGTAATCTTCCCATGTAATTCAGTAGGCCATCATTAAGCATCTGATCACCTTCATACTTCATCCCTGTGGGCTCTTGCTTTAGGTATGATGTCACGGTCTTGAAAAATGCATATGTTTATTGTGCACTTTTGACTCTCTCTTTGATGTCTGATTCAATGGTGCTTACAGCTACCAAGTGAACCACTTCCATACTTCTACTAAGGGCATCAACCACCATATTCTTCTTTCCTTTGATATGTTTGATTTCAAAATCAAACTCACTGAGTGATATCCACCTAGCTTGTCTCACATTGAGTTTTGGTTGGTCAAACAAATACCTCAACCCACTATGGTTTGTCATAAGTACAAATATTCTACCTAAGAGATAATGCCTCCACTTTTTTAAAGCATGCAATATTGTAGCCAGTTCCATATCGTGGGTCACATAATTGACTTAATTCTCATTCAATTTTCAGGATTCGTAGAAAATAACATGTCCTTCTTTCATAAGGACTCCTCCGAGCCCTTCCTTGCAGGCATCTGTACACACAAGGAAGTCCTTGTCCGAGTTTTCAATATTCAGTACGGACGCATTGGTTAGAAGGTATTTCAGCTCTTGAAATATTTCTTCACATTCTGATCTCCAAATGAATTTAACCCCCTTTTTCTGAAGGGAGGTGATTGGGAAACCAATCTTGGAGAATCCCTTTATGAACCTCCTATAGTATCCTGCTAAGCCCATAAAGGATATGATATCAAATACATCCTTTGGGGTAGGCCAATCCATGATGGCTTTAATATTTTCAGGATAAACTGCCACTCCTTCCTCAGAGATAAGATGGCCTAAGTAACGGACTTGTTTCTGGAAAAAGTGACACTTACTAAGCTTAGCATAGAGTTGATGTTATCTTAGTACTTGGAGTAATAGCTTGAGATGTTCTTCATGTTCTTCCCTGTTCTTGGAATATATTAGGATATCATCAATGAAAACCAACACAAACCTATCCAAGAACTTTTTGAATATGGTATTCATTAAGCACATAAAATTGGTTGGTGCATTGGTAAGCCCAAATGGAACCACCACAAAATCATAGTGACCATATATTGTCCTAAAGGTTGTCTTGTGTATGTCTTCATATTTAATTCAGACCTGATGGTATCCAGACCTCAAGTCAATCTTGGAAAATATTGTGGCACCCCTTAATTAGTCAAAAAAGTCATCGATCCTTGGTAAGGGATACTTATTATTGATGGTCATATTATTGAGTTGTCTATAATCTATGCATAATCTGATTGTGTCATATTTATTTTTCACAAATAAGGCTGGTGCTCCCCATGGGAACACACTAGGCCGAATGTGGCCTGTGTCTCACATCTCCTTCAGTTGTAGTTTGAGCTCAACTAGCTCTGGTGTACTCATTATGTAGGGTGTTCTAGACATTAGCACCGCTACTGGTACAAGATCTATTGAAAAGTAAATATCCCTTCTTGGAGGTAGACCTGGCACCTCTTCTGGGAACACATATTTATATTCTCTTAATATCGAATGGTCCTCTAGGCTTGGTTTTTCATTCTCAACAGAGTTCAATACTTGCATTACATACAAGGGACATCCATTTCTGCAATACTTATTCACTTGGAGGGTTGATATTTGTCTCAATGAGACATGATTTTGAATCCCTTGTAGGGTTACCCTTCTTCCTTCTTCATTTTCACACTCCAAAGTTTTATTGTAACAGACCAACTTGGTTTTGTGGGAAACCAACCAGTCAATGCTAATCAGTAGGTCATAAGATCCTAGATCAAGTATGTTTAGGTTCGCTTGCGTGGGAAACCCACTTATAACGAATTGGCATGTTGGTATGACCTATGTTACTTTTTTTTGGTCCCAATGGATAGTTGTACTAGCCATGATCTAACATGTTTAACTTGTTTCAATTTACATTTATCAACAGTTTGAGGGGTAGCATAAAGAACTAGGGTCAATTAAAATGGAAACAGGATAGTTGGCAATTGTACCTTCCATCTCTACCACTGAAGCTTGGTGGTCATATTGTATATTATCCAAGGCTTCATAAATTTGTGGCATGCTCCTAGCCACATCATTGATTTTGGTAGCCTCTTGGACGTTGTAGACCCTCTTATTGATTTGTTGCCTATGCGGGCATTCCCTCAACAGATGTTCCTCTCCACAACCCCAACATTTCAAGGGTTCTCTCTTCGTGTTATCATTCTTACTTGGAACTACTCTGAATGGTTTATTTTCACTCTAGGATGAAAACTTGTGTTGATACACACTTCTGGTAGGAAGGATCATCCTAGAGCTCCTCCCATGGTTCTTAAATCTCGAGGGTTTAAACCAGTTCTTATTGAATCCCAAATTGTTTTTCTTCTTCCAGTCTTCATGGGGTTATGTCTTATTCTTGAATTGCTCATATAAATACCTTGATTTTCGAATAGTATCTAAGGTCTTTGGCTCATCAAACTCAATTATTTCCCAGTAGGACTGAGGTAATCCACTAATAAATCATTTCATATTTACTTGTTCATCCTTTATGTAGGGAACATACCTCATCAGCTAGAGAAATTTATTGATATACTCATCTATGGTGATTTTTCCCAGCTTGAGTTCATAGAACTCCTTGGTCTTCCCTTCAAATTACTTTTCTGACAAATACTTCTTCTTGAAGTATTTCTCAATTTGCTTCCATGACAATTCCTCCTTATGGATTCCTTTCACATTCCTAAGGTCCTCCCACCAAATGGAAGCTTTCCCATTCAAGTTGACAATGGTTATCCGAGCCTTTAAGTTTTCAGAGTAGTCATGGACTCTAAAGTACTCCTTCAAGACGAGTAGCCAAACTTTTGATTCTTCCCCCTTCTTAATCTCTCCATCAAAGGTGGGTGTTTTGGCTTTCTTGAAATCTTTGGGGTCATGACTCTTGGAATGTTTCCTCTTCTTTCCTCTCGTCTAATAATGGGAACTAGTTTTTCCACTAGAAGCTTACTTGGAGTTGTCAGATTCCTTAGAGGGACATTGTGGTGGGTGTCTCTTAGCTCCATGTTGGGCCTTCCCTAAGGTGCTCCTCCTGGTGTGGCCACTTTTCAAACCATGCTTTTGTATCTCGGGTGGACTTGGAGTTTTTCTTAGTATGATGCATCTCCACATGACTGGCATCTGAACCATGTTGTAGTTTCCTTTGTATATATGACATACTTTGTAGTAGGACTGCATTAATTTCAATCTGCTTTTCCTACTCCTTTATCATCCATTCATTTTCATCCTTATAACTCTATAATTATTCCATGAGGATTCTTACAGTTTCGTCCAAATCTAGAGGGGTTTCCACCACCCTCCTTTCATCAAATTATTTATCTCTATTGTGGGATCTCTTCCCCAACTCATGGTGTGCCACCATCCCTTAATTTTTAGTTTTCCCATTGTTCACTAACTGCTTGAGTGTTGACAAAAAAAAAATTGTTAGTTAATAATCTACCAATTCATGAACAACACATATTATTGCAAAGTGAAGTTATCATCTTTATTTGGAAACATTAGCAACATACAATGCATATTTCCAAAGCATTTATCAACAGTACAAGGTTTCATTCCTTTCTTCAGTAGAGGTTTAGAAAAGTTTCTTATAGAAGGGAGGTAAGGTAGGGTGTTACCCCATAAATATCTATAATAATATTTTATGGGACTCGTGCATGAGCCCAAGTAGGCCAAGTGTTGTTGCTACGCTTTGATACCAATTTGTAACACACTCGGCCCCTAAATACCCTTTCTAGGGATGGGGCATCAAATATTTTCTCATTCAAATCATCTCAAATCATCTATCTGAGGTCTTCATTCTCTTCTACTCGCTCGTATATTTCTAACGACTGTTACCGACTCAAATTTGATCCCTGGTTTGCAAGATATAGCCTCCTGAATTTATCTGAGTGTTATTAGTTGGAGTCTTCAGCGTTCGACATTGAACGTCCCTTTTCTTACTGCACGCATACTCCCCGAATTATTGAAACCTCTCCATGTTGCCTTGGCCATTCGACGATCGGAGTTTTATGTTTTCAGCGTTCTACGATCGGTGTTGAATGTTTCAGCGTTTGGAAATCGAAGATTGACATTTATCGTCCCTCTACTATACTACGCCCCAAATATTCCAAACTCCCAAAGTCCTAGACTCCCTAAGTCCCTGTCACATCACCAACCACATTGGCCAGGCGGGCACGAACTAGAGGATGGCACGTGGCGAGGGCTAGTGGTGACATGTGTCCTCATTAGGGGGTGACATGTGCCATGCTCTAATAGGCATACAGGGTCTGTGAATCATCCATATCTCGGTGACAAGTGTCACCTTAGCTGCAGGTCCACGTCACCCTAGATGATGTCAGTGAGCCACATCAGTTCCTGACATACGGCCTTCTAACTTCTTTCAAATTTCACAGTTGAGATCTGTCTACGTATACCCATAGATCCATGGCTCCCGTTACTTCGTGATGTTGGGCTTCAAATATTTTCTACTCCTCACATCATGAATCCCCAGAAGAGCCAAGGCTTAAGACTCTCTAATATAGTGTCACATGTCCTCATCCTATCAACAGTTGAGATTCACTTCATCATTCGCGACTTAAGAGGTTTTCACACTCTGAAGACTCTTGGCCAAATTACTTTGGAGTACCAAGTCTCTGCACTATAGGATCTCCTGCCACGTGGCCTCTCATCCAACGGATCTAGTCTAATGGGGGAATTTTGACAGGGGGCAAGTGGGGGACATGTGTCGCTCCACGATGCGTTCTCGGTTGGTTGGGAAGTTAAGAGGGGTTCTCAACGAAGTCCTTATATCGACGGCTAAGAGGGACCCCGAAAGATCTGAGGATCGATGGTCTACATCACTACGTAAATTCGGAATTCAGCATTCATCATTCTACATTGAATGTCGGTGTTCGAAGTTCAGCGTTCTACGTGCCTATACATTCACATTGATACCGATGAATAATCAAACTCCCGGATAGTCGTTGATCTATGCACACGCATCCCTTAATTCTCAAAGGTCCATATTAACTTCGCAAATCCTACATTCAGAGTTTCAGCGCTAGACCACTCTTATTCTCTCGAAGTGGAACTTCGTTGAAGTACTTAATGCTACCCTTCCTAAGTCCAATCTAATAGTTGATAGAGATATCCACTAGATCCCCATATATATATACCTCTTCAATTCATGACTCCGACCTTCGACTATTTTCAAGGGTTTTGGAATCTTAAGTCCTGAAGCCAGAGTAGTTTCACTCCTTTCGGGCTTGGCGAGGGGTTTCCAACCCTGGGTCATATGGGATCGTATTTGGATTCCAGGATACACTCATATCTTAGTTGAGAATTTATTAAGGCCATGGGTATGATCGCTCAATCACATGGGTGGAGGGGCTGAAGGAACATTCTTCTCCCATAGAATTGAGCTTGACATTCCCACTAAGGTAAACTCAAAAGGTTGGCAGGAGTTATACGTTTTAGTTAATCCTACCCTGACTCTCCTACGGATTCACATCCCATAAATCCCTAGAGGCTAACTGAGGTAAATCGAAAAGCAAGTAAAAATAGTAGTTTACAGAAGCAAAATGATCATTTCTAATAACTATTCAAACACTGCAAGACTTAACCATAAACACAAACATTCAATCATCACATCCAATATATTACAAAGAGTATGAAAATACTTATCAAAATTGGAAAATGTGAAGCAACTGCTGAAAGGGGAGCATTTTTCCACCCAACCATAGGCACAACCACTCCTGTCGGATTTACCATTGGCCACCCCCGAGCTAGACCATTATGCTCTGAGAGAGATTATTTCCCCTTTCTCCATGATAGTCAGGGACATAGGTTACTCTCCTCCTCCCACAAGATCTTGGCAACCAGATTCCTCTACACAAAGCAAGGAGGTTTGTGAGAGCACTTCTCCAGTCACTCATCAGCCTCGTTTATCATCTTGTAGAAATACCCCTCCCAAGGATTCTTACCACCAAAAAAATATTTCTTCTCATATTTTCTCTCAAGTCTAGAGTCAAAGCGTGCTCACTTCTCTTCTGGAGATTGTTTTCTCTACTATGCTTCTTGGAGATATGTCTTTGTCCCCCGAATTACTTATTTTATTTCCTTCCTCGGAAAGGTTGCATGGGTCTGAATCCCCAACTCATGGTCAGTCCTGGAAGCCTTACAGATGGGTACCCTACCCCATCTCCTCATTAACTCTTGAGGATGGCCTTCCAACTACCATCCTGACTAGTAATTCATTTATGGGTCAGAGGACTATTGAGAAATTACACCTAGTAGGTATTGGTTTGGTGAGGGTCATCTCAACCATTCTTGGTTTCCCCCACCATCTCTCTCGTAGCATCCATTTTCTATCTTGGAAAACTCCCCCCTTTCAACAATTGTGCAACACATATCCAATTTCTATTAATAACAGAAAAATCATACATTGACCCTTTTATACAAAGGTTAATAAAATCAAACATTCACACATATTTAGTCTACCATAGTCTCTTGGCCAGTTCTTGATTTTCCATGTCATCCTTCCCTATTGTCAATTTCTTCTCACTTGCATCATTATTGGTGTTATTTACTTGTGCTAGTGTAGAAGGTTTTCATTGACTTCTCATTAGCAAGTCATCTCTTATCGAATATGACACATTACTCTTACAGATTGACCTAGGGTCGATAGCATTCTAGGCCTACTTTAATCATCGGTAGGTTACCTTTCACTTAGTAGATGACATTTCACTCGTGGTCATTAGTATGACACATTACTCTTAGAGATTGACCTAGATTTGATAACATCCTAGGCCTACTTTAATCATTGGTAGGTTACCTTTCACTTAGCAGATGACATTTCATCTATGGTCATTAAGTGAGTGGTTTCTAATGTGTTCAATAGAAATAAATATATTCACATATTGGGACTCATGTTGTAACTTGGTTTCTATTTTCATCATTGGTGTAATTTTTCACCTGTCAACAGTTTTCATTATTGATTGTTTCTTAGAGGGTCTTTTTTATGTGCCATGTTTTTCTAGTGTATAGGAGAGACATACTCAGTGGTGTTTTCTTAAATCCCTTTTCCAAGACCTTAAACTTATTTTCCTCATATTCATTAATGTTGGATTATGGGGCATGTCATTTAATGCCCTCCTTCCAGTAGATTTCTTCCCATAGATATTGACTCATTTCTTTGGGAATAAGATTTCAATATTTTATAATACCTTGGGGATTACAGTCATTTGTGGCAAGTTCCCTCACTATTAACAATGAGAATAATTCAATGTCCCTTGATTGATAGACTCTACAAGTGTTTGACAATAGCACATCTATTCACACTTGCAATAATATACTAGGTACCTTGACACTCATTATCATTATCGATGGGTTGTCTCACCTTTGTTAATGGTATATGCCAATGAGCGATAATCAAACAGTCTATCCCATGTTTGATTTCAGCTCATTTATTCATATGGTGTAGATTTGTAACTTTGGCAGATTTGGAGCGATAATCAAACAGTAGCATTTACTCTTTATGTTGCTACCTGAGTTGCATATATAGTACCACCTACCTATATGACATTGGTACTTTTGGAGAATAGGCTTGTATACCTTACAATTTCAGTTATTTTCCTAATGTACACTAATACATAGATCCACTTTGTATTTTCTCATGGCTATGATCTATATTTAACATGGACCCACTATGTATCTTATTCATGGCCATGATTTATGCATTTTATACACTTCATGGATCTGTGGTGTACTTCATTTGGTGGCCATGCTTTTTCACACCCAAGCATGGGTATTCCCACCTCAAGGAAGAGAGTCATATAATATTTTGGTTTCTGTTGTGGATACTTTTCTGATCCAAAGTTCCTTGGATTCCACCTTGTCCCATTTGGTAGCTTACTTTGTTGTTTTATGATGTATTTCGGTGATCAACTTCCCTTTTGAACTAATACTTTAGAAGGAATCTATTATAACATTATTTGACACCATCATGTCTCCAATGCCCATATGGATTTCATATTGATCACTTGCAGTGATTTTTCATCCTAAAGCACCATAAAAGAACATTTTTTTTCAATCCACATGCTCTTTTCCCTTGAGACAGGTGTTTGCACATGCTCCTTTCCTTCACAAAAGGTGCATGTACCTTGATAAGTGGGAAAAAAAATAATAAACACTCAAAAATCATGTGCTCCTAAGAGAGGTTTACAGGATCCATACATCTATACGTCCTTAAAACCCATTACCAACTACCTCAACCAATTCATAAGACTATGAAATGAGGCCTAATGTTGGAGAAGGGGCATGACTACCATATTGGCACCCTTATGTTGGAGTAGTGAGAGTTGATTGTGAATATAATTTTTTATGACCTTCTTGTCCCAAAAACCTTGGTTTCTTAGTTATGTCTTCTTATTCTTGGATTTTAGGTTTAAACTTCCTAGTTTCCTCAATCCTTTGCTTGGTAAAGGAGCCAAAGTCTAAAAGTTGTCGTAGTTGTCCCAAGATCAGAGGAACCCAAATGATGGTTATCAAAAGGTGTTGACAGTGGAACATCATGCACATTTGTAATATATTTGTATCGATAATAAAATCAATATATATCTACTCACAACCACCCCCCCCCCAAATGAAATTTCCCTTCTACGATTATTGACTTCAATTCGTATTTATATGTGTGAATTAACTTGCATGATAAGTTAGTTAAAGTTAGTTATTTTCATACTTGTTTTCTTTATAGCCAATTACATTGAGAAAGGTTGTTTTTCTTTGTGTGAATGTTTTGTAGTTTGGATTGGTGACAAGCATAGTGGGATCCACGTACAAGATACATCTCAAGGAAACCATCAAAATAAAGTACTTGTTTCCTTCAACCAACAGTTAGTTATTGCATGTAGTGAAAGTCTGATTTTGGTAAAAGAATTTTGTTATTCTTTGACCCTAGATATTAGGATGTTTTTGTCCACAATACCCCCACAAAGTGTAATATGTATCCATTGGGATTACGCCAAACATGATTTATTCCTAATAATCTCTAATATTAAAAGAAATCATGCATTTCTCATTCACCATAACCTCATATCCCTTTGAAACCAAGAAACATTATAGATATGGGGATGGTTTTGACCAACCAAATTTAATTTATATTCCATCTCTTTGCTCCATATTTTCCATGCTCTTGTTATCAATAATGAGTTAGTGTACAACATTTACCTATAACATTTCATTTTCTCTATAAAATATTCTTCCTTAGATAATTCTTTTCTTCTAGTGGTTGAATCATTTTATGGGAGTTGTCATATATTTCCTAATGTAGATAGGTTGAAACCCCTTGCAATATATCACACACACACAGAAANAAAAAAAAAAAAAAAAAAAAAAAAAAAAAAAAAAACAGGGTTTCTCCACAATTACTACAAGCAAATTCAATTCCAATCTTGAGAAAATGAACACTACGGTCTAAAATACAATTGAAACAAGCACAAATATACCATAATAATAAACCACTGAATAGAAATAACCACACAATTCTCCAATTTGATTGAAAACAAGAAAGAATACCAAAAAAACAAATATGCACTATTTATTAAATAGATTGGTTAAGCTCGTGGACCTCCATGACATTCACAAAGCCTATGCACATGTATCTAAAATCCATAGCCATCCACACTACAAAAACCAAATCAAAGGAGAGCCACAGTCCCTTTTCTCATTCACAAACTTTATATATTTATGTTTATGCTCCTTGTCTTTTTGCCTTACAACTACCCTAACTATTCAAAATCCAAAATACAATTCTTCATATTCCAATGGCTAACAAAAAGTCACTATTAATTTTTTTGTCTTTAGTCATTAAATAGAACCAAAATAAAGACAATGTAAGAATATGTGCATGATAACTATAATGTCGGGGATGCTCCTACATCAAACTCCCCTAGTTAGAAAATGTGAGCAACTTTCTCTCAAGATCATTGAGAAAAAAATAGAAGTTGAATATATTTGTCTTTTCTTTCTTTTCTTCTTCCTTCTTGGCCACAGTCCACACTAATAATCCTTTTTTATTCTCCACTTAGCATCCTTCTTCTTTCTTTTTGTAATCCACACCTCTACAATCCATAATTGTAATCAACTCCTCACAACTCCATTCAACTTTTCTATGTTCTTTACACTACTCACTTTCATTATGATTTCCATCATATCCTCTATGGCTTGTTGCAATTCATACGCCTTTGAAAATTGTCACAAATTTTCCCTAATGGGGCTCACTTCCTAAACAATTTCCCTCTCAATGGTGTTTTCTATCACCCCATCCTCCCTCTTTTGCACCCTTAGCATTGACTCAACAAACTCTGTTAAGAACCAAATATCAATATAGCATAGAAAAACCTCAGAATAAGTAATCAGCGCCTTGAAAAAGAGAGAATTTCATATAATAAGCCTCTTCAAGGGGGAAACCTCCTTATCCACCATATAAATGTTCAAGTACAAGATGATTACAAATGAAAATGTCTCATTGGTATACATAGGAGACTAGGAGGTACAATTACAACAAATGAACCCAAGCCAACATAAATAAAATAACATTATTGATGTAATATTCCCCAATTAAGGGGTAATGTGCCACTATTTAGGGATTAACATGCCCATCCCCTTCAGACAAGTGTTGTCCACAATGATTGAGTAATTATGGATGCCTTTGTATAAAAGACTCATCTTCCCAATTGGAATCTTCAGCAGGAAGTTTCCTCCACTTAATGAGATACTCTGAAATGGATCTATTCCTCACCCAGTGAATTCTTGTGTCAGTGATGGCTTTAGGCTCCAATATAATTTTTCCTTCCTCGTCAAGTTCTGGAAATATAGTTTGAACTGGGATCTTGTCACCCATAACCTTCTTTAAGCATGAAACATGGAAAATTGGGTGTACTCGTGAGGATGTAGCCAACTCCAATTTGTATGCGATAGTACCAATATTTTGCAACACCTTATAAGGACCATAGTACTTTGGTGATAATTTATTATCCTTCTTAGCTTACTTGAGGGACATCCGTTTGTATGGTTGTAGTCTTAAAAACATTCAATCCCCTTCTTCAAAAAAAAATTCATTACGATGTTGATCTTCTTGTTGTTTCATGCAATTTTGTGCCATGGTCAGGTTGTCCTTTAAGATTTGGAGAACTTGGTGTCGATGCTCAATGTGATCTTCCACTGCTTGAACCTTAGATTTTTCTTTTAGAGAATAAGTGATGGAAGGAGGGTGGTATCCATAGAGTACCATAAATGGTGTCATTTTTGTTGCAGTATGAAAGGAAGTGTTATACCACCATTCTGCTAAGGGTAACCATTTGAACCATTATGTTTGTTTATCAGAGACAAAGAAACAAAGGTATCCTTCCAAACATTTGTTCACTATCTCGGTTTGTCCATCAGATTAAGGATGATAGGACGAGATATGAACCAATTAAGTACCCAAACAAGAAAATAATTATGTCCAAAAATGTCCACTGAAGATAGGATCTTTGTCACTTACAATAATCTTTGGGATTCCATGTAGTTTTCGAACTATCTCTATGGATGAAGTGGCAACTATACTGGATTTGAAGGGATGATAGAGTGCACAAAAGTGTGTGCACTTGGTCAATCTATCAACAATCACCATTATGACACTATTTCCTTTAGACTTCGGTAACCCTGTGATGAAATCCATGGAAACCTCCTCCCAACGCTGACTTTGGATGGCTAATGGTTGTAAAAGACCCGGGGTCTTAATTGTTTCCACCTTATTTTGTTGGAAAACCAAAAATTCTGCTATAAACCTTTGAACATTAGTTTTAAGTCCATCCCAAAAAAAATCCTTCTTGACCCTATGGTAGGTTTTCAAAAATCCTGAGTTCCCTCCTACCAGAGAGATGTGTAATTCCAATAGTAAATTGTGTTTGATTTGGGAGTTCTTACATAAATATAAGCGATCTTTGTATCATAGTGAATCATTTTTCCTCGTAAATGTATCTAATACACTGGAATCCTGTTTCAACCTTTGAATGAGAGTCCACACATTTTCGTCATTCTTCCATTCATCCCTCGCTTCTATTATCCAATCGGGTTGGAGGATAGAGATAGAACAGAGAAAGGCCTCAACATCTTCATCATTTCTTGAGAGTGCATCTGCCACAACATTTTTCTTCCCTTTTTTATAGATGATTTAAAAATCATAACCCAATATCTTGGTCACCCATTTTTGTTGTTCTTTTGAAGATAGACTTTGCTCCAAGAAGTATTTAAGACTATCATGATCTTTTTTTACCTTAAAGTGCCTACCTATTAGGTAAGGGTGCCATTTCTTCAATGCATGTAGTATTGCCATCATTTTCTTCTCATAAATGGGTTTGTGTAAGTCATTTCCCTTGAGTGGCCAACTTTCAAAATTCAAGGGACTTCCTTCTTTCATTAGGATAGCACCAATGTCATTTCCCAAGGCATCACATTCCACAATAAAGTTTTTTGTGAAGTCTGGTGTGGTCAAGATAGGAGCTTTACACATCACCTCTTTAAGTTGTTCAAAAGATTTAGTTTCCTCTGGAGTCCATGAAAATGCATCCTTCCTAGTTAGTGTCATTAAAGGTGTTTCTATTCTCCCATAGTTCTGAACAAACTTGCGGTAGTAACATGTCGAACACAAAAATCCTCTAAGATTCTTCAATGTTTTGGGAATCGGCCAGTCCATCATGGCCTTAATATTGTTCTACCTTGACACCTTCATGAGATATAATATGACCCAAATACTCTACCTCCTTCACCCCAAAGAAACATTTGGATGGTTTGGCATATAGTTGTTGCTCCTTTAGTAGTTGTAGCACCTTGTCAACATGTCACACATGATCCTCCCAAGACTTTCTATAGATTAGTATATCATCAAAAAATACTAACACAAATTTTCGAAGGAAGGAATTGAAATGGAATTCATCAAGCCTTGGAATGTGGAATGTACATTTGTAAGGCCAAAAGGCATGACCAAAAACTCATAATGGCTTTCATGATTTCGGAATGTTGTTTTTGGGATATCTTCTTCCTTCAACCTAATTTGATGATACCCTGAACGGAGATCCAACTTTGTAAACTAGATTGATCCATGTAGTTCATCTAACAATTCATCAATGACAGGAATTGGAAACTTATCTTTAATAGTGATCTTGTTGAGCTCTCTATAATCTGGACACATACGCCATGAGCCATTTTTCTTGAATACCATTACCACTGGTGCAGAGAAAGAACTTTGGCTAGGTCTAATAATGCCAGCCTCTAACATTTCTTCAACCATACACTCAATTTCACTCTTCTGGGCATAAGGGTATCTATACAGCCTAATTTTAGGAGGAACACTCCCACGAATTAGGTGAATATCATGATCATGATTTCGAGTGGGTGGAAGACCTTTGGGAATATCTTCAAATACTTTGGAATGATTATCAATGATCCCTTGGACATCTAGAGGAATACATGGCTTAGATGTTTGAACATCTAGTGATCATAGTTGTGCAATAACACCTTAATGCCCCTTTTTCAATAATTTGGTCATGCCATTAGAGCTTATCACCTTACTGGGTTTCCCTATGATACATCTTAACTCAATTTCTTTTCCTTCCAATGAGAATTTCATGAAAAGTTCTTGAAAATTAAAATCCAATGTTCCTAATGATTGTAACCATTGGATTCCTAGTATGACATCAGCACCACCCATGGGTATAGAAATCATTGGACTATTCATTACATATTCCCCCATAGTAAGATTGATCTTATTGCATTTTCCTGAGCAATTTATAGTTCCTCCATCTGTAATCATTACTTGAAACTCTGGCGCTGGATATACAAAGCAATTGAGAGCTTTGGCTAATTTATAGTGAATGAAATATGAGTATTACCAGAATCAATTAGGGTTATTACCTTTTTATTTTTGATATATCCTTCAATCTTGAGGGTTTGAGGAGTGCTAATTCCATCCAATGCATTACACGACATCACGGGAGTCAACTCTTCAGAAGAAATCGCTTCTACATTTTCATCTTGAGATGGTTCTTCTTCTTCTTCTTCTTCTTCTTCTTCACAATCTATTTAGAATAATTTATTCTCACCACACTTATGTCCCTTACTGTACTTGTTCTCACAATCAAAGCATAAACCTTTTGCTTTTCTTTCCTCCAATTGTTGAGGTGTCAACCTTCTAGGTTGAGTTGTTTTAGAAGAAGGAGCATTATTCTCTCGATAGATTTTAGGATTTGTCCTTCTAGTATCTATGTCCATATTTTTACTTTAAACATATCTTGCTGCCCTAAATGCATTCTCCAATGATTTGGGTTCCCAAAGGAGAACCTCATGTTGAATGTTATCCTTTAAAGTTCCTATGAATACATCAATCAAGTTCTTATCTGGAATATTTGTTACCTTTATATTCAATATTTGGAAGTTCTCAATGTGCTCTATAACTGAACCCTTTTGCTTGAGATTTATCAATTGGCTAAAGAAGGTATTGCTCCTTGTATCCTCATAGTGTGCTATCATTTCTTCTGTGAAAATTTTCCAAGTGACGAGTGATTTGCAAGAACAAATCCATTGATACCATACAAATTGATTGGGTTCTAAATATAAAGAAGCAATTTGTACCTTTTGTGTGTGTGGCACATTATGTAGATCAAAGAATTTCTCCATCTGAAGTATCCATGTGATTCAGTCCTTTCCATCAAACTTCCTCATATCGATCTCAGGAACGTGGTTGGTCTTCAACCCAAAGTTGGAGTTTCTCCATTCTTTATTCATCTTCCTTGTGTCCTCATCATGAATTTCATGGGACACATTTTCACTTTCAAGTTTCCTCTCTATTAGGAAATTTTCCAATCCTTCCATGATCTCCCTTTTCAAACCATCCATATTAGTATCCATTATTGCCTCCAATTTAGCTTCAGTTGAATCTATCATCCCTTGTAGTTCATCTTTTGTCACTGTCTTCTTTTGTAATTCATTTATGTCCTTACGCATTTCTTCACCTTCATCAAGAGTCCAAGTAGGACTGTCTGGAGGCTTATTTGGTGGAGAAGTTCCCTTTTTTGTCGGAATGTTGGCCAAGTATCACTTTTAACCTTTTATTTTGAGGTGGTTCTGCTAAACAATAATTCTTTTGTTGTATCTCCAAAGTTTCAACCCTTTTGGGTATGAAAATTTCATTTTTGTAGTTCTTTGATATTTCTTCTCTGCAATGCCATGGGTCTAATAAAAATTGGATTGGCCAAGTGGAATTTACGGTAACTTCCCCACAGCTTGTTGATTTTTGGCCTTTCCAGGAGATATCACTTGTATAGCATGCCCCACACAAAATAATTAATATAAAATTATGAAAATTGTACCAGAAATACCATGGATTGTCCACTATCCAATGCAACTGGTCTCACTCAATTTGGATACTCTAGGAATAATTTATGATTATTTTACCTGGAACACCTTCTTGAGACTAGTCAAATACCCAATCTTCCACGGGGTGTATCTACAAATGTAATATGAACTAGAATATGATTTTTTTATCAAAGATACCTTAATAATTTATGTGAATAACCTCTGTATTTCAAGGTTTGAAACATTACAGAAAAAAAATTATAGCGAAAATTCTTCAATGACTCAATTCAGGATGATTCCAAAACCCTATCTTACACAGGTTGTATCTTTGAAAGTATAAGGCCTGAGGAGATGAAATTTTAACCCAACGTACCTTGATCCATCTACTAAATATCCTCCAAGGGCTTCCTTCTGAAAAATCGTAGAAAACAAATTATAGCGAAAATGCCAAGGTGTCTCATATGTAGCAGCGAAACCCCAAGACCTTGAGCTCTGATACCATATGTTAAGAACCAAATATCAATATAGCATAGAAAAACCTCAGAATAATTACTCAACGCCTTTAAAAAGAGATAATTTCAGATAATAAGCCTCTTCGAGGGGGCAACCTCCTTATACACCACATAAATGTTCAAGTACAAGATGATTCCAAATGAAAATGTCTCCTTGGTATATATAGGAGACTAGGAGGTACAATTAGAACTAATGGACCCAAGCCAACATAAATAAAATAACATTACTAATATAATATTCCCCAATTAAGGGTTAATGTGCCACTATTTAGGGTTTAACAAACCCCACCAATGCTTGCTACTCAAACATCTCCACATTCTACTTTTCTCTTACTGCAACCATCTTCCTCTTTTTGTTTCTTTCTTGCATCAATAATTCATGCTACAACTACTACATATTTTCTTTGGTTCACTCCACTCTCCTTTCTTTTGGTACACATTCCACTTATAATGTATAATGCTTTCATTATTTTCTCTTATATTTTATTTGGTCCACTCCACTTTCTTTCTTTTATGTAGATGTATGATGCTTTCATTTGTGTGTCTTCCATTCATGTGGGCTCGTGCTTTGGGCTCAGGGATCCAATGCTTTGGGCTCATGCTCAGATCGAAGCTTCCCCTTACAAAGCAATGATCTTTATTACTTTTAACTTTGTTTCTTTAATCTGCATCTCTCATTTAGATCGTATGGAAACGGATGCACATGGTGGTTGTTATCTTCGAGATTGTCTACAAGGTTAGGCATATACTCCACAAAGGTTTTTGCATCTATCATTATTCTTACTTCGGTACGCCAAATTGTGGAGCCAGACATGTTTTTGTGAACTAACTGCATCAAAGCATATCACCATTTGGAAGGTCATAGTACGTTTTTTTATTTTGTTTAAGAATCTAATAAATCAATATTAATTATTGGTGAAATCACTATTTTATATTGTTTAAATGGAGTTTTTGAATGCATAAAATGATTCAGTATCATCAAAATATCAAGGCATCCAAAATATGTAATGTCAACCATTGAAATATGAAATTCCATCTGTCCTTCTAAATTTCTAACCAGATTGTGAACAAAACAAGTTCAAAAAAATGAAAAAAACATAAAAATTTGAAACTTTTAAACTACAACATTTGGAAGAATTCCCATCACCACCTTTAGTTTATGTTCTCATTTTCTTCCCAATATAATTTTGTTCTCATTTTCATACACTATCTCAAGAAAATCAAAATGTTTAAAAATAATTAATAACTTAGATCTATTTTGTCAATAAATATATTAATCCTTTTATAAATTTATAATTTTAAAATTATTTTAGATTTTATAAATTTATAATTAAAATAAATCCAAATTAAAATAACTTTTAAAAGTTATATTTTTATAATTCATATAATCTCACACTCTTTTTAAAAGTATCTCTGTAACATATACTTCATAGTTGGTATTGTTGATCTTTCATAATAAAAAGTGGAACATTTTTTTGAGAATATGTTCACAACTATGAAAATCGAATCAAACTCATACAAAGTGAGTTTTACATTCATGTATTTTAACTTTGTCATTTTTTGATTATAAATTATTTCATGTTTTAACACATTTGTTAAATTTATGTTATACTTATCAATAATATTATTTTTCTTTCAAAAATGTATCTTTAAATGTTTTTTATATTCATTATTAAAATAATTTTTAATTTTCTTTTTATATTTAGCTAATAATTTATTTTTTTAATATTTTCTACATCTATGATTAAAAAAATTGTATATTAAAAGTATCTTTAAATGTTTTCCATATTGACGATATTTTTCATTGAACTATTTGAAATGTACACTAATTATTCTTAAACAAATACACATCTCACAATAATATGCATAATCTTCTGAAAATATAAACCATATGCATATATCTCTTTGATTATCTAGAACCTTATAGCTCATTGCACATGGTGACAAGAAAAAAAAAAAAAAAAACACTTTTCATAATTTGTGTTTCTGTTATGTTATTTTTTTTCTACTCTACGTTTTTCAATAAAAGAATATCTTTACAAAACAAAAATTGATCTAATTTGTAGCTAATTAATCTTCACTAATTTGTATTTAATAAATTTCAAATTGCTATTATATGTTTACAAGACAAATTCCTTTTGTAACAAGTAATTTTCCCAATACTTCAAAGATTCAATACCTAAAAAATAACATAATTCTTAATCATATATTAAATATTATGTATTTGCTTCATTAAACTTCTTATTAAAAAATTCCTTCTTAACTCAAAACTACTCCTATGTCTACAAAACTTACATCAATGTCAAAATAAAACACTTCACCAAATTTCACAAAAGAAATAACACTAAGAACAAACTCAAAACTACTCCTATGTTTACAAAACTTACATCAATGTCAAAATAAAACACTTCACCAAAAAATTCACTAAATTTCAAAAAAAAAAATAACATTAAGAGCATTGGCTCACATCGACTTAAAATTCTATCCCTTCTTATACTAT
Source organism: Picea engelmannii (assembly GCA_009831015.1). Classification (NCBI taxonomy): domain Eukaryota; kingdom Viridiplantae; phylum Streptophyta; class Pinopsida; order Pinales; family Pinaceae; genus Picea; species Picea engelmannii. The sequence continues at coordinate 205,697 of ML792615.1, forward strand.
AAAACTTATAACAAAATTGTGATATAAAATACTCATACCATAATGGCTTCTCATCCATGTCAAATTACAAAAAGAGGATGAATATAAAATAGTTTTAACCTTTACTAGATCTATATGCAAATATAGTACAAGCCCCAAACATATAATCCTCTATTTAAAAATGTACACTTCCTTCTTCAAGTTTATGTAATGTCTCTACAGCTAACCTTAAATAAAATTTTGATCCTTCCTCAATACCTATACAACTAACCTTAAATGTTGTGCAAGTGCTCTTATTTTATCTTCTTGAAAACTAAAAAGTCATAAGGTATAATATCATGAACATGGCAAGGCCTCAAAACTTCTTACAACAATATCATGGTTGTATTTGTCGCATTGGTCATTTCTAATAACATAATCAACCACTTATGCAACCCATACTTCATTTTGAATTTAAACTTGCATTCATTTCCTTATTTAATTTGAATTTGGTGATATTCACTAGATTCTATTCACATTTCTTAGAAAAATAATTTGAAACACTAATAAAAACCTTTGAATCATCCATTTTTAATACGGGTCATTTGTGATTGATAATTATCGTGTTGATATCTTTGGAATAAGTTGTACGCATTTTCTATGTCTTGTCCTTTTTTGATGAATTAAAGGTTAGAACTTCATGTGGACTCATATTGTGCCTTATCAATCATTTGGATAAGAATTCTCAAATATGTGTGTTCATCTTTTCCTCACTCTATGTGTTACTTGATTTAGAAAAATGGTTACTAGAATAAAGTCGATTTGATGTGCAATCTCTTTCTTTAGTGGAAAAACAACTAGTAATTCCTCCCTAATTGTGTCTTATATTCTTTCAAGAATTCTTTAACATCCTTGGATATTTTGGAAGTCGTTTGTTCCTATATTCTCTTAGGCAACAAGGAACAACACTTGCCTATTTTCTACACAAAAACCCCAGTTTCATTAAATTTGGACTTATTTCTAATATAAATTGGATTTTAATATGGCTAAGCTAGATTTCCATGAGGCTTGGTAGTGTTAGAAAAATATTTATTTGAGTTAACAAAAATTACCCATTTGACCTCACTTCTATCTTATACTATCAAACCTCATGGAAATATGGTTTAACCTTATTAAGAATCACATTTAGACTAGAAATAAGCCCAAATTTAATGAAATTAATGTTCAACATTCAAAAATTTATTAGTTGATAACAATAATACCTCTCTAACCTCTTATTCCTTTAATGGAAACAATTTCAACTTCTTCACATCCTTTAATTTGTAGTTGCTATTCATTTATTGTAAACAAATCCTCTAATATATTACCATGAACCCCCTTGTTATAGCATTATTTGACAATATCATGTCTCTAATGCCCATATGAACTTCATATTGATCACCTGTGGTGATTTCTCATCCTAAAGAATGATAACAAAATCTTTTTTTTGTCATCCACGTGGTATCTTCCTTTGAGAAAAGTGAATGTACACACTCCTCGCCTTCACAAAAGGTGTGTATACCTTGAAAAGTGGAAAAACAAATAATAAGTGCGCTAAAATCATGCACTCTTGAGTGGGGCTTATGGAATCCATATGCATGTACCTCCATAAAACCCATTACCAACTACCTCAACCAATTCATAAGACTATAAAATAAGGCCTAATGTTGGACAAGGGGCAAGACTACCATATTGGAAATAGTCTTTTATGAGCATACATGTTTGGAATATTGCTAATGTCTATAGTAATATTTTTTAAACACACATGTTTGGAATCCTGAAGAACTTAAGAAAACCACATTATCAAAGTGAATCCTTGGATCCTTTATCATTCATGGAAAAATTTTCAACTTCCTCATGCTCTCTCTCTCTCTCTCTCTAAACTATAGCCATCTCAATTTGCAAACAAAAATTTTGAGAATTAGTGTACGTTTTCAAACTTTTATAAGGGTACATGCACTCTCTGTGAAGGGAAAGTGCATGTACATGCACATTTCCTTCAAAAAAGGTGTGTGAAGGGTCTTCTACACACACCCCATGTGAAGGAAAAGCATGTGTGCATGTTTCCTTCACTAATCAGGGTCCCAACAGGAAAAAATTTGAAAAAAATGAAATCCAATTAGATGAAAAGGAAGAGGGGAGGGAGAGGGATAACATGGTCCAAAATAAAATGAAAATAGTTGCTTGGATGTTATCCAATATTTGGTTGAAGTGTTCAGGATATTTTGATCTCCAAACCAACCTGTGTTATAACCCTAAACTACACCAAACATGCATACCTGGCATCAGGCCATCTTACTTGCTATCTTTTCCAAGCCATTGCTGAACAGCTCTTCTAAAAACCATTGTTTTGAAGGTGTATACGCCCTACACCACGACTGCCCACGTACACATGCTTGATGCACCGCTACAGCTCGCGTACACTCAAAAAAAATCACGAAAAATGAAAATTGAATATGGATACGGGTTTCTGGGCCATTACTTAACCGTTTGACCGCCCATAGCCAGTCACCCCAACCGTTACTATCTCTTTTGGTGTATAAAAGAACGTGTTGGGGACCCATTCCAATAAGAAGCATGAGAGCATAGAAACTCTACCCATTTCAATATTCCCCCTTTGCCCAAATATTTTGCAACCACATTGTGAATTTGAGCGAGAATTCCTTCTTCCTCCTTTGCAAATCCTTGTCGTTTTCCTAGAGAAAACTGAAGAGGAGAAGAACATGTGGAAGAAGTTGGTGCATGGTGAAGAGGATCCCAAGACCAAGTTCAAGGAGCAGTGTTGGTCTCATGTTGTAAATGACTTTTTTGAGATTAATATAAAGAAGTAATTGTTTCGTCCTGCCAAATGACGTCTTAAATCTGTATGATTTGTTTACATTTCTTGATTATGATGTCTAACGCACTAATCCATATATAGAATGCATTCTTGTAGTTTCTTGTTTATCTTTTGGTGAATGTAGGTCAGCCTTGGGAGGAGACTTGCAGTCAGGAAACAATCAAGCGCAAAGGGATCGACACTGGACGCGGAGTTTAAGGTATGCCTACCAGATCCCTATACTTAGTCTTCTATGTATGATTGTGGGGTAATGTCGGGATAGTTGATCAAAAGTAGGAGACTTTAGACGGTTAGCTCTGCCTATATTTTATAACCCTGGTGTATTCCGTAGAGGGGTTTTCCCACTATAGCAGAATTAGCGACCATACTCGGGAAGCCTCTAGGGTCTTTGGGGATATTTATTTTTGGGTGATTTGAATCATTTTATTCATTGTTTTTTAGTTTATGTAAGATTTTGTGTCTTTAAGGGATGTTGGTCTTCCATACCAATACTCCCTCCCTGTGCTTGACTGTTTATTTTCACTTTTTTTGAGAAGTTACAGAGGTGTATGCGGCCTGTAGTGGACCTGCACGCGTGCATACGCAACCTGCCTTTGGATATCCTGCTTACATACGATGGTTGTTGAACTGTCAGTAGCATGCCTGTGTTGAGAAAAAAAAAATTAAAAGAGGCAGACATCCTCTTCCCTATCAGAAGTCACAAATCTCAGGGGTTTTCTTGATATATCCCTGGTCTCTGTTATAACAGTCTGTAGCCTAGGTCTGACCTCAGCATAGCTTTCTTTTCATCAAAAGATTTCTTGTGTTTTCTTTGATAGGGTTTTTAGAAAAGTTTGTGAGTTTTCTTTGATTTGCCTGTTTTGTATTATCAATGACTCCCTGCGATCTGGGATTGGGCCTGAATTCATTTCTTGGTCCTAACTTGTCATCATTTTTCCCTTTTTTTCTTTAGAAAAAAAGAAAAGAATCCATTTTCAAATTTCTTTTTTTGAAGCATAACAATAAAAAAAAAAACTTTCATTTCTTTGTTTGGTAAAGTAGTTTAGGTTAGTTGTTTCATTTACCAAGGAAAAAGAAAAATTTTCTTAAGTTCTTTAATTGAATTCTTAGGACATTAAGTAGCTCATAGATGAGCGAAATCTTGTTTTAAGTTTTTCTTTTTAAAGATCTAAGAAAAGTAGTTATGAAAAGTTTGGTGAAAGAGTTTTAATTTGGAAAATCTTTATTTGTGAAGAAGGAGTAGTTTGTTTTCAGTTTCATCTTATGCTCTTCTCTTTCATCTCTTAAAGAACATCAATAGTTTAACTTTCGTTCCTTTTGACTTAAGACAGCCACTAAAATTAACGCTTAATTAAAAATTATTAGACTTTGTGTTTGAAGGGTCCATCAATTTAGTCTAGGCTAGAGCCTTGATTTAGGATTGGAGAGGAAACTCTTCAAGGCTACAAAAACAAACATAAGAGTCTGAGCTAGGGATTTCTTGAAATTCCAGTAACTGTGAAAGTTAGTCGGGACCCCCCTCTAACACAAGGCCTAAACACGAGGTCACATAAGGAAAGGCAGCAGAGATAACCCCTCCAAAGTCGGACCAAGCATAGTGGGGAATGCATATAGAAGGCTTATCTTGGGATTTCATTGATTCACTTACCACAGAGCTTCGTGGGTCTCGAATCCGTTCGAGGTCCTCAGTCGTCTTCCAGAACACTTGTTTTTGATACCCTTGATAGGTTTCAGGCTTGATACCCTACTCATTGCGGTCCACCCAACTGTCAATTGTACCTGCCTGGTGATTGTTCACGCATTGGCAACCTAGTTTCCTTTATCTTAGTGGCTTACACAAGTGACTTTGGGGGTATACCACGGTACCTAGGGAAGACATCGGGCCACACTTTGCAAAGTATACCCGGAGGGTGCTTCCGTATTCGAGTTGCACTTGCACCGGTAAGTTTCTCTAGTGTTGGTTGGTGCAACTGTTCTTCCAACTAGTTAGTGATATGCTTGTCTTATCTCATAGGAGATTTTTCTAGTGTGTGTTGGTCTTCAAAACATTAATAGAAATCCCTAGTGTGTCATTGATATTCTCACACCATGGAGGATCAGGAGCTTCTCTAGTCACGAAGGCTTCTTGGCCTGCCTCTGGTTAATCTAGAGCCATCTCCCGCCACCGCTAAGGTGAAGACTAGACTAGCAAGGGTCTTTTGAGGCGACCGTGCCACAAGAAACTGAGCCCGACCCATCTCTGAGAGGAGAACATTTGATTCTGGAGGAAACAACCATTGCCAACCTCAGAGAAGAAGCTCCTGGTCCTTATAACCCTTCAATCACTAATCTATCGTCGCCCATAGTCATACAGGTTAAACCTTACGACCGTCAGGTAGTGTCACATGCAGCAATGGAGACAAATGCTACTACTTCTTCAGGGAATTATCATACTCCCTCTATTGCTGTCACCACAGGGGGTGTTCCACCTCCTAACCAATCGTCGTCTGTCTGGACCACCATGGTCTCGACTGCCTCTACCTCGAGCAATGGTCTGATTCCATCTATGGTGGCGATCACTGCTCCTTTCACACAGAGTGCGACAAGCCCTCCGTTTTCATACGGGATGCCTGGCTTCAATAAAAACGATGTCCTCTCCTACTCCACTCTATAGATTTTAGGTCTGGGGGCAGGGAGCTCTAACGCTCCTCTGCAAGGATTCATGCGGGGCACTTCAGCTCCCTATAATTCTTTCCCTTATGGAGGGGGTCATATACCTCCTTTGTCCCCTTCTCTCAGCGATGCTCACCAGCACTCCTTCGGGTCGAACGTAGAATATAATTCGTTTCGAGTAGGTAGTCAAGGACTTCCTTCTTACAGCATGCCAGTAGGTTCAACATTATTCTCTTTGTTCGGTGCGTTTGGTAACAACTCATTCTCGTCAGTTGTCGTCTCGACCAGGGACAACCCCGGTTATGGACAACAAAATCCTATGCAAGGTATTATTCCTACACAGGGGGAAAACTTAGGAATTCCTTCCTCAAAAGGACCTTAGAATCTGTGGCAGGGATCAGTTCCTTTGTCAGGGATGTCAACCATGGGCAACCCCTTCCATAGCCAATGGAACCCCTGGCAAAGATCAACACCTATGCCCATCGGATCAGTAGGGGGAAACCCTTCCCAAAATCCTTGGAATTCGACGCAAGCCTAGCCCTGTACATTCTATTACGGGAGTCAACCAATGACGTCTCAACAAGTGCAGAATCCATATGATGGTCATGGCCATGGTCATTACCAGAACCCTAGCCAGCAAGCTAAATTTTCCTCTCAACCTGGTGCCAGCCAAACTCCAGGCTCCTTTTTCCCTGGTTGTAATCAACAACCCAAATTATCGTTTCTGGCAACTCTGCACTTGCCAGACTTAACAAGGTTATTAAATGACCCCATCTATCATAATTTTCATTGGCCCCCAATGTCGACCAAGTTTCCTTCGGACATTCCAAAGTTTGAGGCTAAGCCTAACGAAGATCTAGGCGATCATGTGACTACCTTCCATTTATGGTGCTCATCCAACTCTTTGGGACACGACTCTATCCAGTTGTGTTTGTTTCAACACACTCTCATCGGGAGTGTTGTGAAATGGTACATTGAGCTCAACCGCTGAAGATACTCTTCCTTTGAAAAATTGGCAATGGATTTCTTAAACCATTTCCAATTACCTATGAGATACGACGTCGACATCGAATTGTTGGCCAACTTTGAGCAGACAAAAGAGAACCATATCTCCAATCACATCTGAGAATGGAGACGCCAGAAGAGTTTGATAAAAGTACTAGTCCCACCAACATTCCTTCTTGAGTGGTTCCTTAAGTATTTGGTACCCCAATTATCTAAAGACGTCGCAACCTAGGGGGTATTTTTAGAATAAGAAGCGATAATGAGAGCTCAACAACTAGATCTGATTTACTCTCAATCTGGTTTACTTTACGAAGTTTTTCTAGATGCACTATGGTCGATAATTGACAAGACCAGACATAGATTTGGACCACATGCCGATGGTATTGTTGGTTCAGCGCAAACAAATCCCATTGATCAGTTGTCGAATCAATTGTAGCAATTGTCAATATAGCAAACAATGGCCAGCCAGACCATTGGTTCAGCTACTCCCCCTACTCAAACATCGGATGTACACAGTGTGTAATCTACAAACCCAAAGGCCACCCAGCAGCCTTATGGAAAGAAGAAACAATGAAAGAAGGGTAAGGGGGATAATAAACCTACCAATAATGTTGGCGGGGGAAACACAGAAAAGAAGAAGTCGAAGTATCTGTGTAATCTTTGCATGGAAGACCACCTGAATCACCAGTGCCCTCGGCTTGTGGAGGCCCAGAAGTTATTGTCACAGCAGCAACCTGCCGTGTTAACGAATCCATTTCCACATGGGAAAAATTTAACTCAAGCCTCTTCGAGCACGGAAGGGAGTAGTCAGGGACCCCCTCCATCTATGAGTAATCCTTCGTCCACGAATGTGTACATGATGAAAGGTAGCATTGACTTAACAACTAGGACACGTGACTACGAAATTCCAAACACCTATGAGAAGGGTAAAGAAGCCGAAAACCCATCTCTTCCTCTCCATATTGAGAATACGTTGGGTGAGACAATGACATGCATCCCAAAAGGTGTGTTCAATAAATCTTCCCACAACCCAAACATAAGGGTCGCCCAGAACTACTCTCTGGTGGAGGATTTGTCACAAACCCCTTGTGTGATGTTTGATCTGGAAGTCCTCTAGAGATGCCCTTCCCAAAGAAAGACTTTGTTAGTTGCCTTAGGATCTGCTGAGACTTGTAATTTGGGAATGATCATGCTTGATACGACTGAATTAAAACCTCGTCTTCCTTACCATGTGGTGTTTCAGATAGTAGTGGCTTACACCATGAAAAATTTTACTCGAAACGTTTTCCGCACGGTGGTTGATGAGGGTGTCTCGACATGCATGATGTCTTTGGCATGTTGGAAGGCGATTGGACAACTCATTTTTTCTCCATCACCTACTCTTCTTACCGCTTTCGACGGTCGTTTGTTCTGACCACATGGAATAATCCCCTCTTTCCCCGTGCACTTAGGGTGGAAGACCATGTGCGTCGAGGTTGAAGTGGTCGATGTGTCTCTCAACTACAATATCTTTTTGGGAAGGATTTGGACCTATGTTATGCAAGCAGTGGTCACGACAGTTTTTCGGGCTTTGTTGTTTCCACACGAGGGAAGGATCGTTTCCATTTATCGGTTATCCTTCTCCCATCCTGACCCTTCATCGAGGGTATCCACGGTCCTAATGATTGATAACCCTCAACCCGGAATCGTTAATGTAGGGGTTGGATTATTCCCACCTTTGATGCGTACTTTCTATTACCTGCCTTCGACCGGAAATTTCCATTACATATCAGTTGTCCCTGACCAGCCTAGGGCTGAAATCTTTCAAATCTCGTCGTTTTGCACGACTTATGTTAACGATCTGTGGACTCTTCCTTCCCCATCAGCTATGATGGAAGGGACATGGCACCATGGCATGGCCATGCCTTTGTCCATGGAAAAATTTGTGTACTCTATAGTCTATCAATCTTCTGTCGACCCCGATTTGACTCCCACACATGAGTTAGATCTGATTCTCGAGCCTATTTGGGCTCAAGGTGATCCGGATTATTTTTGGCACGAAATGAGAGCGGAGATATAATAAAGAAATGCACAGAGATATTGCAGATATTTAATAATATAACAGAAATGTATCAGAGATGTATCAAATATGCAACCATAAACATAGATATACAGTAATACACGATTTCTATTAATCAAAGAAATGTACAGAGACTGCAAAAATACAGAGTGAAAGACTCGCTAGAATGGTGGCAGCTTATCTCTGAGAAGAGATGTGACGGCTACTCGCATTCGCATGAATATGATTACAATGAGGCTCTGAAGACCCTTTTACAATAAATGGGAATGACAAAAGTCCTATACATCCAAAAACCTAACCCTAGGAGATGAAGCGCCAAAATTCATGTGGGCCCTGTTTGGGTAAGTGAGTACATCAACTTCCCGGGGTCGTAACTTTTGCATACGATCTCCGTTTTAGGCGTGTGATAGCTCATTGGAAAGGTATTGTTGAGGAGATTCATTTTGGGGGATCAATCATGCCTTTGGATTTCATTGAGAACCTAGATCTCAAAAAACCTTCATTTGGACCCTCAAAATGGCCCCGGAAGTTAAAACCTGCTAAAAATAGTAAATTGCCAAAATGGCTAGAAAACTATTTTGAGCCATTTGGAAAAGGTTGGTGGCCACCGATATCCACCTGAATCACAAGGTTCCCTTGTTGATACTAATTCTTTAGACTTAGTCTTTCCCTCAGACAAGGCAATTATTGAGGAAATTACTAGTCCATACATACCCTGGGATGATCTCCATCACAAATCTTATTTTTTCTCCCAGAGTTAAGAAGAATTGAAGCAGGAGAATTCACTCTGACTATGACTGGAGATAGGTCTTGTCCTATCAATCCTTTGTCTACGTACGTTGTTTACGCTGAAGGAAATATGGAAACCATCGCTAAAATGATACCTATTGATATATCCAAAATCCCTGACGTCATGGAGAATATCTTTGTCGGAGCATATTTCTCCCCTAAGGAGATTTGAATCTACACAGATTTATTTAAAGAATTCTACAACATGTTTTCCTGGTCTTACAAGGAAATTCCAAGCATAGATCCAAGAATCGTTGAACATGAAATCATGACATATCCTGATGCCAAGATGGTTCAGTAGAAGCTTTGTCCAGTTAATCCCAGGAAAGCAGTAGCTATTAAGGCTGAAGTAGAGAAACTACTCAAAGTTGGTTTCATCTACCTCGTTCAATTGACTCAATGGGTTTCAAATCTAATGTCAGCCAACAAAAAGCAGGGTGTGATTCGCGTATGTACGGACTTCCATGATTTGAACAAAGCCTGTCCAAAGGATAATTTCCCCACGCCATTTATTGACCAAATAATTAATGAATGCGCAGGTTGCGAGGCCTTTTATTTCATGGATGGTTTTTCGGGATACAATCAGATACAAATCAAACCCGAAGACCAACACAAAACCGCTTTCATTTGTTCGTGGGGTACATTCGCTTATCGAAAGATGCCTTTTGGTCTGAAAAATGTTGGAGCTACTTTTCAGTGGCCCATGTCTTTTGCTTTCCATGACCTCAAACACGTAGTCGAGGATTATCTTGATGATTTAGCATCATGATCTCGTAAGAGATTTGATCATCCAGCACACCTCCAACTTATCTTTGAGAGATGTCGCTACTACCTAATTCGCTTGAATCCAAACAAATGCAGTTTTTGCGTAACATCAAGTCATCTGCTTGGTTTCATAGTTTCGACAACAGGGATCATGGTCGATCCTCTAAAGGTTGAGGCAATAGTTCATTTGCCTCCCCCGTGCACAATTCCTCAGCTTCAAAGTTTACCGGGAAAAGAGAACTGCTTACAGTGTTTCATCACAAACTATGCCGAGATCACAAAGGGTTTCATGTGTTTACTAAAGAAGGAAGTTCCTTTTCATTGGGATGACTACCCTCAGTGCTCTTTCGAAGTGTTGAAACACACCCTCACATCTACCCCTCTACTTCAGCCACCCAATTATAATAAAGATTTATTATTGTACTTGGTCGTTGTAGAGTCGACCATCGGCATGGTCTTGGTTCGGGAGGATGATTTTCTCTCAGAATATGTGATCTATTACCTGAGATGAGGCTTGGTTGGACCGGAACTCAATTATTCCCACGTTGAAAAACTTGCGTTGGCAATCGTTCATGATGTCCAGCGGTTCCGTCATTACATATTGTTTCGCAAGACCATTGTCATTGCCATTGTGAATTCATTTCAATACGTGTTGACACGACGTGTAATCGACGAAAATATCAGTAGATGGATAGTTATCCTCCAAGAATTCGACTTGGATTTTGTCTTGGCAAAATCCAAAAATTCATTGGTCTTCGCGGAACTCATTTCGAAACTTTGAAGTGCCCTACCTCTGCTTCTCATGATGAGCTTCGCTGTATACGCCATCAAGCCAAGAACTATATCACACTCGAGGACACTTTGTATCATCGAGGTGTATATTGCATCCTTCATAGATGTCTCACTCATGAAGAAGTGGAAATCGTGCTTAACGATTGCCACACAGGAGCATGTGGCGGTCATTTGTCTGGGTTGGAAACAGCCCAAAAGATTCTATGAGCCGGTTACTTTTGGCTGACATTAATCAAATATTTTGTTGAATCGGTCAAGAAGTGCCACTCATGTCAAATCTTATCTAGGAAGATGAGGGCGCACCCTGCTCCCATGTTTCCCATCATCACAGTTGGTCCCTTCACCAAGTGGGGGATTGATTACGCTACATGAAACCCCCCTTCCGCAAGGGGGCACCGTTATATCATCGTAGCAGTAGACTACTTCACGAAGTGGGTCAAAGCTATGCCAATGTTTAAATATGATGGCGAGACAGTAGCTCTCTTTTTGTTTAACCAGATAATAGAAAGGTTCGGCGTCCCGAGAGAGATTGTCACTGACCATGGCAGTCACTTTCAGAATAAAATGATGTTCGATTTAACGTCAAAGATTGGGTTGAGGCAAGAAAATTTGTCACCCTACTACCCACAAGAAAATGGGCAAGTGGAAGTTGTGAATAAATCCATTATAGCGAACAATCAATTCAGCTAGGTCAAATTGGCATTTGATGTTGTACTTGGCACTATGGGCCTACCGAACATTTGTTAAGACTGCAACCAGTTTCTCACCTTTTCAACTCGTTTATAGGATGGAAGCAGTCCTGCCTACAGAGTGCCAGATCCCCTCTCTAAAATTAGCAGTACAGTTATTGACAGACACTTCACCGCTTGAAGAGCGTTTATTATATCTTGAGCAGCTCAATGAGCAGCGTCAGGATTCAGCCTTGGCTAACGAGGCTCACAAACAAAAGGTCAAGTGTCAATATGATCGGTATGTTCATCCTCGGATTTTCTCTGAAGGCGACCTTGTCCTAGTCTATGACCAAGATAAGGACCCCCTGGGGGCAGGCAAGTTCAAACCCATGGGGTTCGGACCTTTCATCGTGAAGGAGGTTCTAAAGAAGGGTTCTTATCATCTGGTGGAAATTGAGGGAAATGCTTTGGCGGAGTCTAGAAATGGGCTCTACCTCAAGAAGTATTACTCATAGGTGGGTCGCCTTGGGTGACTTCTTGTAACATATGTATAGTTCTTGTACATTTTTTAGCCTTTGTATTTCTTATTTTATGGACATGTCATTTTTGATGTTATATTTTTCACTGTGGCAGATGTCAAGTGAATCAGAGGTGTTCATTGTGTTTGCAGACAGTGCTAGCCTACACACTCGGAGGCTTGCTTCTGCAACTTGGGTGATTTTCACACCTCAGGGTCAGTTGTTATCTTCAGGAGGTATTTGTTTAGGTGACGCCACAAACAATGTCACCAAATACAGCGTTGTTTTAGAGTTGCTTCGTGATGCTTTCTCGCATGGTGTCTCTCACCTCCGAGTCTACTTAGATGCTCAGCTGGTTTTGTCCCAGTTAAATGGGGTTTACCACGTTTACGATCCTACACTACACCGACGGTTCCTTAGGGTACGTCTCTTAGAATGAATCTTTGATTACATAACGTATATCCATGTTCCTAGGAGATTGAATTAAATCACATATACTCTAGCTAATCATGTATTAGATTGGCATATTGCACACATGTAAGGAAAATCACACACACACACATGTAAATACATTTGTAAAATAGATGTAATCCATAAGACATAAAAAGATGTAAATACGCATATATATATCAAAAGTATCAGAGTACATGGATGGGCGCAAGCGCCTCAAAAATTATGTACAGTAAGAGTCACGGGGCTTATGCCCTCAAAAATATACAAAAAGTTCTCTTGTCACATTAGTCCAGCCTAGATAAGGGCGGGGCCTGTTGGCCCTGCCATAATGAACAACGATGTTTTCCAAATGCCAAAAAAGTTGGACCCAGTTCCATGGAACCCCAACTACATGAGGTTGCATCGATGGTGGGAGATCCTCAATCTCCACCATAGGGACTATATGAGTGAGCACGATGAGGTTCCGCTCCTCCTGTCTCAATACTCTCTCAGCCTATTTGGCTGGAGGCCCCCTTGCTGTTGATGCTAGTCTGGTGGTTGCAGTTGGTCCTTCCTCTGGTCGAGGACGCCGTATAGTCCTCAAGAAGTTTGTTGGAGGCATTGGTCCCACATATATACATAATAGATACATAAGTGTCAGATACACTGGTATACAAAAAAAAATGATATATATCAAAAGACATAAAAATTAAATAACTTTGAAAAGAAAACTTACGCATCTTTCCTCTCTCCGCTCTGGGAGGTACAGGAATGTGAGGATCCCTAGAAAAATTGATCCCGGCATAGGGGTAGTCCTCTATTGATGGAATCTTTCATGACCACCAGTCAAAAAAATTATCATCAAAGGCCTTGATGGTCCTCCCTCCCCCCTGTTGCAGAAACAGCATTGTCAATCGGCATAGCACTGGGAGAGAGGCCTCATGCCCTCGTATAGTCTCTCGAGGACTGAGACTGGGTACCCTCTCGAAGAAAAAGGAACACAAAACAGTCCCAAACCTGAAGTTTTGGTTCTCTCGTATCCAACACTCTGTTACTTGTCTCTTCATGAAATCCAGCATGGTTGTACTCCAATCGAAAATCCGTGCACTTAAGCATTGTACTTCACAATGCATGTGCACCCGGGAAGCCTGATGCAAAGCCGTGAATCCAGTGATCCACCCAATGAGTAGAACTATCACTTTGAGTGATAGGTTGTTGATCTTATGTATAGGCACATGAGAACCTACTTTCTCAGTACCAGCCTCGCAATGGAGTCCAATCAACTCCTCAATGTTGTGAGGCCTAGGGGGAAGAGTATGCAAGTTGACTGGATCCCCTCTCCTCAAGAGACCAGTCAGGAATTAAATGTCTTCAGTCGTTGGATTCAACGAATTCCCTTTGAGCATGAATGCCTCTGCGTCAGGATGTCAGTAATCTATCAAATCATTTAGCAACCTGGGTTGTGCCCTCATAAACGGACACTGGAAGAACTTTAACAACTCGCATTGTGATAAAACAGTGATAGCAGCAGGGTCCTATGAGACCAAAAAATCAATGTCCTCATGCTCCCTCTCTCTCCAATGAACATGCATCCTACAAAATGACAAAGTTTGGAGAGTTAACTCTTGCCTTTTCATTTTTTCCACTTATTTGAGGGTGTACGTGGGTTGTCTTGGTGACAGTCGCGTGTGCACGCGGGAAAATTATCTTATGCCCACGTGTACACATGGGTTGTTCTTGGACAGCCCGCGTACATGCACGGCCGACCTCTTTAAAGGTCATCTCCCCCCAAAAAAACAAAAATAAATGAAAAAATGAAGGATGGAAATGCAAGAGAGGCTAGTTTGTACTTACTTGGTCGAAGCGGAAGTTCATTTCGTCCACTTAATCTCTCGGAATCAACTCTTTCGGCAAAAGGGTGTTTTTTTACTTTTGGTCAATTCTCAATTTGCAATGGTGATAATGAGCTGCCAGCATTCAATTTATAGACTTTTTGGCCCCTTTTTGTCATGTTTTCTAGCTTGAAAATCATTTACTATGGTTCTTGAGTTTCTCGGGGGATGTTATGATAAATGTTACTTTGGGTATTTGGGAAAGTTTTTGAGAGTTGGGTCATTTTTAAAGGTATTTTGGTAAAAATTTGTTTTTTCCAACTTTGTTCATGTAAGATAGGATTCCACCTCCACTTGTTGCACCTCGTTGCCTTTTTTTCACTTTTCCATAGGATCGATCCCACCAAATTGTGACACGGAACCCTCACTCCTACTCTAGAAGTGTCGTAATTTAGTGGTAGATCCTACTTTCACATGGATGCCCTAGGTAAATCCTGGTTGCATTTTGGTGTCCATGCCATCACTAATGACTATATGCTCGAGAGTCCTTATTAGTTTTTCCTAATTATGAATTTGAGCCTCATTTGCATGATTCATTATCACTCTTGACCTCACCCTCGGGACTCCCAAAACACGATTGGTCTTCTTTTAAGCCCTTTTTAGACCCTCTAAACATGAAAAGATTGTCAAGGGATCTTGTTTCCCTTCATGCTCGCCAAACTGAAATTCGAAGGCACATCTGTCTGGCATTATTTTACCCCTTTTTCGGTCTAGATGGTCAAATGTACGAACAAAGGTATACTTTAGGAACTTCAGTTCACTAGAAGAGTATTCTCAGGTATAGATTTAACCCTTTTTCGGGCCTGAGGGACTAAATTTATGGAAAAGGAACCCCCATGGAGTCCATAGTTAAGCTCTTTTTAGACTCCCTAAAATTGAAAAGATTGTCGAGTGACCTTGTTTCTTCACACTCGTTAAATTGGTCCAGAATAACATCCCTTACGGAGTCCATAGTTAAGCTCTTTTCAGACTCCTTAAATATGAAAAGATTGTCGAGTGATCTTGTCTTTGTCACACACATTAAAATGATTTTGAATAGACGCTTGTTCGGTGCTAGTTTATTCCTTTTTTGAGCCGACTAGACTACCTTCAAAAAAGGTACCCCAGTAGAGTCTCCTTTTACGCTTTTTCAAACTCTCTAAAAATGAAAAACCATTGATCTTACCTTCTCTGGTCTTGTTAAATTTACATCAAAGGAAGTTATCATTCTGTCTTATTAATCACATTTGCATTCCTTCATCTTTGGCCTAATGTCGGCTCCATGTTTCTCTCAACTGAACCATCTAAAGCATGCCTTATATGCAAGCCTTGTAGCACTTTTCCTCTGTGTCTTGACACCTTGACCCATGGAGGATTTTTCCCAAGTGTCCCTTTCCTGCATATGTCCCTTTGCTCTAAGCATCAGTGTGTTCCTAGTGCTTGGAAATAGTATGTCTGTGACACTTGATCCTCCTTTGTAACATAGCATTCTTTTATTCTTTTTCAAAGCTTCCCAAAATTATTGAAAAACACAAAAACTCAAATATACCCCAAAAAGAGGAAGGGAAAAGTTTTTTTTTTGTTAACAGCACAATGAGTCTCCCTTGGACAAAGCACATCCTTTTGTTTGTTCGTCAAGCCCTAGGATTCAATATGACCTTAGGTAGGTGTTCTCACTACATAGAGTTGTGTCCTCCTCCATTTGGTTATCCTTCCAAACATTTGGAGAGTTCACGTTGCCTCCTACATCGTGAACGTATGTCAATGCCATGCTACCTAAGTCTCATCTTTTGTCATTCTTTCATCCAAGGGAAGTTTTACTAAACTTGACTCGGCCCTTCTGCATTTTTTCTCTTGTCCTCATGCCCGGCCACCACGAAATTCCAATCAAGTCCTTGCTCAAAATCAATGAAGTTATCTACCTGATCACCAATATCCTCTTGTCTATCCCCGACGAGCCATCGAAGAACTCTGGGTAATGAAGTCGTACACTAATATTACACTCCTACTCAAGTTTTGAATATTTTGAAGTTGTTGCTCGAGCTCTGAAGACCTCATCTCCAGGCATCAGGTGTCATTTTCTTCTTGAAGATGGATACTATACATGTATATCTTTTGATTTTGAGATGTAGATCCATTGTTTACTTCTCGCGGATACACTTTATATAGTTATATGACATGGATTTGTAGTGTATTTGATTGGCAGCCATGATTTTATTTCATCATGAGCATGGGTATGTCTGCCTCGGTGAGACAAATTGTTATTTTGCAAATGGCACCTCCTAAACTCTGGTCCCTGGGCTCACTCACTTCGTAGGTTGGTGAATATTTGTAATGTATTTTGGCCATCATATTCTCTTCTAACCTTACACATTAGGGGGCATCTGTTATAACCCTAAACCGCACCAGACATGCATACCTGGAATCAGACCATCTTATTTTCTATCTTTGCCAAGCCATCATTGAACAACTCTTCTAAAAACCATTGTTTTGAAGGTGTATGCACCCTACAACACTATTGTCCATGTACACACGCTTGTTGCACCACTACAGCTTGCGTACACTCACAAAAAATCGCGAAAAATGAAAATTGAATATGGATACGGGTTTTTGGGTCGATACTTAACCGTTTGACTACCCATAGCTAGTCACTCCAACCGTTACTATCTCTTTTGGTCTATAAAAGAAGGTGTTGGGGCCCCATTCCAAGAACAAGAACGAGAGCATAGAAACTCTACCCATTTCAATATCCCCCCTTTTCCCCAATATTTTGCAGCCAGATTGTGAGTTTGAGCCAGAATTCCTTCTTCCTCCTTTGCAAATCCTTTCCATTTTTCTAGAGAGAAATGAAGAGGATAAGAACACATGGAATAAGTTGGTGCATGGTGAAGAGGATCCCAGGACCAAGTTCGAGGAGCAGTGTCAGTCTCATTTTGTAAACGAATTTTGTGAGATTAATATAAAGAAGTACCTTTTCCGTCCCGCAAAATGACATCTTAAATCTTTATGATTTGTTTACATTTCTTGATTATGATGTCTAACCCACTAATCCATATATAGAATGCATGCTTGTAGTTTCTTGTTTGTCTTTTGGTGAATGCAGGTCAGCCCTGGGAGGAGACTTGCAATTGGGAAAGAACCAAGTGCAAAGGGATCGACACCAGACACGGAGTTTAAGGTATGCCTACCAGATCCCTATACTTTGTCTTTTATGTATGATTGTGGGGTAATGTCGGGATATTTGATAAAAGTAGGATACTTTAGATGGTTATCTCTGCCTACATCTTAGAACCCTAGTGTAGTCCGTAGAGGGGTTTTCCTGCTATAGCACCCTGTGGTGAAAATTTTAAAATTAATTGGTAAATTTATTTTTTACACGTATTTATTTGATTTTTTACCTACTTTCCTATAGTTTGGAATGCCCTTGACCTATTATTATTAATTGATTTCATTGTTTTCATTCCTAATGATGTCATTCAAGTTTGTTTTTGTGATTTTTGCAAGTATAAGAGAGTATTTGAGATCATTTGATGGTGTGTTTATGTGCCTTTGGTCCTATCTGATCTACAATAATAGGTTAATGAATTGGAGCTAGCATATAGGTTATGTTCACCTTGAATATTGCATTATCAGTACTTTTTTCCATTATCACCTTAGGATCCACTCCATTAAGTTGTGACACTAACCTTTTCTGACATTTATTCATATCATAAATTGGATGGTCGAGCCTACCAATCATGGGGACTCTAGTTAGCACCTTACTTACCATTTTGGTGCTCGTCTTGAAGTTATTTATAGGCTTGGTATCCCTCTTATCCCCTGCATGACTTTGCATTGAAGCTACATGACTTCTTCCCAATATGTCTTTTTACGATTCCTTATGGGCATCTCACATTCATGTTTTGATTTGCATTTTCACATTGCATACCACTTCTTCCACTTTTGATCCTAATTCCCATTATATTTTACCATTTTCCATTTACCACGTATGCGTTATCTTCAGTCGGTTTCCTTGGCATCTATTGCTTCTTCATTTTGAAACCCTATCTCTAGAGGAAGCATGTCGATAAGTGTCTATATCTCACACATCCCCTTTTTTCATTTTGTTTAGAATAGGTATGTTTTAATTGCCTGGAATGTAGTTGCTCGCCCTATGACACTCGTTTCCTCCATTTTATTTTGGCATTCTTTTATTATTTTTCAAACTTTTATAATATGAAAAAGACACAAAAGATCAAATATTTTTAAAAAGAGAGAGGGGGGAAGAATTAAGATCTTTACTTTTTGTATTTGGTGGTAACAATTTTAGTTGTGTCACCCTTAAACAAAGAACCAAGATTTGGGTATTTTTCTTGACAAGTTGAGTTATAGTATTTCCTTAGGAGATAAACCATGATTTTTTAGGTTTACTCCTCTAGTTAGTTACTCTTCCAATCGCTATGGAGAATTTTTTTATGCCTCTTGCATTGTATATTTATATCATCATTCCTTCTTGCATCAAAAGTTTCCCAAGTCACCATTGTTCCATGCTTATATTAAGGGGTTTTCTTTAGCCTATGTTGGTCGTTCCTTGGAATTCTTGATTGTCCATGTCATCCTTCACTATTGTCAAGGTGTTCTCACTTGCATCATTATCAGTGTTCTTTACTTGTGCTAGTGTAGAAGGTTCTCATTGAATTCCCATTAACAATTCATCTCTTATCTACTATGACACATTACTCTAAGAGATTGACCTAGAGTCGATATCATCCTAGGCCTACTTTCATCATTGGTAGGTTACCTTGCACTTAGCAGATGACATTTCATTCATGGTCATTGAGTGAGTGGTTTCTGATGTGTTTGATACCAAGACATTTATTCACATCTTGGGATCTGTGTTCTAACTTGGTTTCCATTTTCATCATTGGTGGAATTCCTCACCTCTATTAGCAACTTTCATTATCAGTTGTGGCTTAGAGGGTCATTTTTGTGTGTTGTTGTTTTCTAGTGTATGTGAGAGACATACTTAGTGGTTTGTTGTTAAATCCCTTGTCCAAGACCTTCAACTCATTTTCCTGATATTCACTAATGTTGGATGATGGGGCATGTCAGTTAATTCCCTCCTTCCAGCAGATCTCTTTCCATCGACACTGACTCATTTCTTTGGGAATAGGATTTAAATATTTTACAATACCTTGGGCTTGTATTCATTCATGGAAATTTCCCTAGCTATTAACAATGAGAATAAATAAATGTCCCTTGATTGATAGATTCTACAAGTGTTTGACAATAGTACATATATTCACACTTGCTAGAATATACTAGGTACCTTGACACCCATTATCATTATCGATGGATTGTCTCCCCTTTATTAATGGTATATGTCAATGACCGATAATCAAACAGTCTATACCATGTTTTATTTCATCTCATTTATTCATATGGTGTAGATTTGTACCTTTGGCAGATTTGGATTGAATATATTGGGTTGTAATAGCATTTACTCTTTATGTTGCTACCCGAGTTGCATATAAAGTACCACCTACCTATATGACATTAGTAATTTTGGAGAATAAGTTTCTACACCTTACAGTTTCAGTTATTTTCCTAATGTACACTAATACATAGATCCACATTGTATTTTATCATGGCTATGATATATATTTAACATGGATCCATTATGTGTCTTATTCATGGCTATGATTTATGAATTTTATACACTTCATGGATTTGCAGTGTACTTCATTTGGCGTCCATGATTTTTCACAGCCAAGCATGGGTATTCCCACCTCAGGGAAGAGAGTCATCTGAGATTTTGGTTTCTGTTGCGGACACTTTTCTGATCCAAAGTTCCCTGGATTCCACATGGTCCCATTTGGAAGCTTCCTCTATTTTTTATAATGTATTTTTTTATATTATGGGGCATCTATTATAACATTATTTGACACCATCATGTCTCTAATTACCATATGGCCATCATATTGATCACTGGGAGTGATTTTTCATCCTAAAGCATCATAAAAAAACATGTTTTCAACCCGCGTGTCTTTTCCATTGAGAAAGGTGCTTGTACATACTCCTTGCCTTCACAAAAGGTGAATGTACCTTGAAAAGTGGGAAAAAATAATAAACACTCGAAAATCATGTGCTCCTAAGAGAGGTTTATAGGATCCATATATCTATACATCCTTAAAACCCATTAGCAACTACCTCAACCAATTCATAAGACTATAAAATGAGGCTTAATGTTGGAGAAGGGGCATAACTACCATATTTGTACCCTTATTTTGGAGTAGTGAGAGGTGATCGTGAATCTAATTTTTATGACCTTCTTGTCCTAGAAACCCTGGTTTCTTAGTTATGGATTCTTACTCTTGAATTTTAGGTTTAAACTTCCTAATTTCCTCAATCCTTTGCTTGGTAAAGGATTCAAAGTCTAGAAGTTTTCCTAGGTGTCCCAAGATCATAGGAACCCGAATGATGGTTATGAAAAGGTGTTAACCGTGGAACATCATGTACATATGCAATCTATTGTTATCGATAATAAAATTAATATCTCTCTACTCACACCTTCCCACCCCAAATGAAATTATCCTTCTATGATTATTGACTTCAATTTGTATTTGGATGTGTGAATTAACTTGCCTGATAAGTTAGTTAAAGTTAGTTATGTTCATACATGTTTTCTGTATAGCCAATTACGTTGAGAAAGGTCGTTGTTTCTTTGTGTGAATGTTTTTTAGTTTAGATTGGATTGGTGACAAGCATAGTGAGATCCACATATAAGAAACATATCAAGGAAACCATAAAAATAAGGTACTTGTTTCCTTCAACCAACAGTTAGTTATTGCAAGTAGTGAAAGTCTTATTTTGGGAAAATAATTATGTTATTATTTGACCCTAGCTATTAGGATGCTTTCATCCACCACACCCCCACAAAATGTAATATTTATCCATTGGGATGACACCACACATGATTTATTCCTAATAATCTCTAATATTAAAAGAAATCGTGCATTTCTCATTCACCATAACCTCGTATCCCTATGAAGCCAAGAAAAAATGTAGATATGGGGATGCTTTTGACCAACCAAATTTAATTTATTTTCCATCTCTTTCCTCCATATTTTCCTTTCTCTTGTTATCAATAATGAGTTTATGTACAACATTTACCTATAACATTTCATTTTCTCTAGAAAATGTTCTTCCATAGCTAATGCTCTTCTTCTAGTGGTTGAATTGTTTTATGGGATTTGTCATAGATTTTCTAATGTAGATAGGTTGCAACCCCTTGCAATATATCACACACACACACAAAAAAAAAAATCTCCACAATTACTATAAGCAAATTCAATTCCAATATTGAGAAAATGATCACTACGGTCTAAAATGAAATTGAAACAAGAACAAATATACCATAATAATAAACCACTGAACAGAAATAACCACACAATTATCCAATTTGATTGAAAACAATAAAGAATACCACAAAAAAAATATGTGTTATTTATTAAATATATTGGCTAAGCTCTCAAACCTCCATTACATTCATAGAGCCTATGCACACATATCTAAAATCCATATCCATCCACACTACACAAACCAAATCAAAGGAGAGCCATAGTCCCTTTGCTCATTCACAAACTTCATATATTTATGTTTATGCTCCTTGTATTTTGTTCTTACAACTACCCTAACAAAATCCAAATACAATGCTTCATATTCCAATGGTTGACAAAAAGTCACTATTACAATTTTTTTTGTCTTTAGTCATTAAATAGAACCAAAATAAAGAAAATGTAATAATATTTGCATGATAGCTATAATGTCAAGGATTCTCCTACATCAGACTCCCCTAGTTGGAAAATGTGAGCAACTTTCTCACAAGATCAGTGAGAAAAAAATAGCAATTGAATATATTTGTCTTTTCTTTATTTTCATCTTCCTTCTTGGCCACACTCCAC
The DNA here is from genome assembly GCA_009831015.1 of Picea engelmannii. Classification (NCBI taxonomy): domain Eukaryota; kingdom Viridiplantae; phylum Streptophyta; class Pinopsida; order Pinales; family Pinaceae; genus Picea; species Picea engelmannii. Next base: position 228,030 of record ML792615.1, read on the forward strand.
ACTAATAATATTTTTTTCGTATCCACTTAGCATACTTCTTCTTCCTTTTTGTAATGCACACCTCTAGAATCTATAATTGTAATCAACTCCTCACGAATCCATTCAACTTTTCCATCTTCTTTACACTACTCACTTTCATTATGATTTCCATCATATCCTCTATCACTTGTTGCAACTCATACACCTTTGGAAATTGTCACAAATTTTTCCTAATGGGGCTCACTTCCTAAAAAAAATCCCTCTCAATGGTGTTTGATATCACCCCATCCTCCCTCTTTTGCACCCTTATCATTGTATCAACAAACTCCACTAATGTTTGTTACTGAAACATTTCCTCACTCTACTTTTCTCTTACTGCAACGATCTTCCTCTTGTTGTTTCTTTCTTGCATCAATGATTCATGCTACAACTACTACATATTTTCTTTGGTCCACTCCACTTTCTTTTTCTTTGGTACACATTCCACTTCACTTGCAACAAAGTCACCACACAAAACACTATGGAATTCAAAATTTCCCATATGCATCTCTTCCACTATTACATATGTAGTAACATCTCCCTGTAACTCTATTTTTACCATACCATTGTATTATAAAATACCTCCTTCTGATGCAACACTAGTGACTATTACAACATCACTCGTTGCTACAACATATCTCCCTTATAAATTTGTTACTACTTCTTGAGTTTCTTGTACAAACTCCTTTACCTCAATTTTTTCCTATATTATTATGCTACAAATACCTCTCAGATATCTTTTGTCATGTCATCATGCATTTCACTCACACTTTCCTCATTAGTTTCCCCAACAACATGCACCCCACTAGAACACTAGACATTATCTGCAACCACAATTGGAAGCTTTCATTTTTCTTTCTCCCCTTGATGCATGCACTCATGTTTTCTCTTCATCCATAGCTTCTCAATTCTCAAGGCCAAATGATAAGCCTCTTCTAATGACCACATGTTTTCTCCACTTGTCTTCCTTTTAATAGACAAATTAAATCCATCTATAAAACTGCATGATCTTTTCCTCATTATTCTGTAAAAAAAACAACCATCATGGCCATGTTACAAAATTCATTAAAATATACTTCTACTTCAATTTCTCTAATTTTCTCTTTATTTTCAAAATATAATTGAAATTTAAAAACTTACCTATCAATTTGTTGGTCATCTTCTCCCAATTTTGGATTTGCCTCTCCATTTTTTGTCCATCTTCAACTATTTCCAACAATCATATGCATATCTTCTCGATCTTCCATAAGAAATTGTTACTCTCTAGGGATATTTAATCTCATTGCACTCAAAATATTGGTGCATTTCTTCAATCCACTTCATCAATTATTTTGGTCTAAACTTCCATAAAACTCTATCATCTCCATTTTCATTTAGTGTTGTTTCATATCCTCCTCTTCATTTCACCACTCTTCTAGATCACTTTCGTTGTTACCCTTCCCATCTGCCAAGCCAATCCACAATCCTCCTCACTATATGTTGAAAAAACTTTGCAACATATTCCACCACTTTCGAACCAACATTTTAAATTCTTGTTCTTCCCCTCACTATGAGAATTCTTCTTCCTATCATGTTTCATTTTTCATTGCAAACTACACTCTCTCCCTCTGTAGTCTTCACCGTGAATTTATTTTTTTCTTCTACAATTCTCTCTTCTACTACAACATCTCCATAACCTCCTCTTGTATATTATTTTGATGGGTCTTAAACCCCTTAACTCAAGAATAGGAACCAAACCCACCACCGAGGCCCAATCAGACTCTGTAGCATTTGTGATTGGAATGGTTCTCCAGATCTCAAGATCTGGCCAATTTATATGATAAGATCAATAGAAAGAAAAATAATTCATCTACCATAATCCTTCATCATATATCCACACAACGATTCATCATTTCCATCATTAAAGAAAAGAACAACAAAGCAATTGCACCAGATAACTTGACAATATATTCGATATCTCTTACTTGTTACATCTTCTCATGAACTGAATAGGAAATAGTTCTTCTCCAGGCTCAATTACACATGCATATGATGAAAACAACTTCGTCTCTGGTCCAGAAGGACTTCTTCATTCATAGCAACTCCAAAATAATTCTTAACAACTAGAAAGAAAAGAGTTCTTACAACAAACCATCGACCTTTATTAATCGATCGAGGCCTTTATTTATAACCTAAAGTTCTAACTAAAGTTAACGGCTAAGTGTGGTTCAAGCAACACAAAATCGCCACGTGACGTCTTCTTTCAACAACTTTCTGAACAGTCAACTCAAGATATCTTCTTCAAAAGGATGGTTCTTCAACTAACAAGCAGTTATTCATAGGTTCGGGTTCATGGAGATCTATGTTGATTCATCAGAGCCGCATATATTCCTCTGATATTTTCTGCATGCGCTCGGTACTTGACCAAACTGGAGTTCATCCACTGTAGCGTCGCTCGGGCCCTGATCGGATGCTCGGAAAATTGTTGCACTTGCCCTAGCTTTTCATCGGCCACCTTTGCGAGTTCTTCGGTCCACAACGAGCCTTGTTCAACATGCAACTTTGACTATGTCGCTCATGTCAGAGAAGTTGTCGAGGATTCCATACTAACATCCACCATCGCTTTGGTGATTCAGTCTCGATGTTTCTTTCAGTTCTTCGGTGGAGTCATAGGACAGACTTTAGTCGGTGATCGGGAAGTTTCTCTCTGTAGTCAAAACAAAAGTAGTTTAGCAATTAATAAACCTATGATCTGACATAAATAAATCAAAATCTCAACATGTACTTGTGCAGCTTGCTAGTCTTATTCCTTCTTAATACTTATGTGATCCCGAACGCATTCTTTAAGCGGTTTGTGAAGCCACCGCCCTTCTTTGGTTTTAATCAGAACCTCAACATGTTATAGTGTGGCTAAATCAAGTACGATAGACATGCATGTATGAATTATCACAGTACTTACTTGACCTTTGGAATCATCAAGAAAGGGCGTCGAGGACAAATTATGTGTGTGTGTGCTCCCCAGGGGTAGGATATCGTACAGAGAAAGTCGTTAAAAATTATAGAACCCATACTATCAAGAATACCAAATTTCATTCATCAATAACAGAGGTTCGTAAGTTCAAAAGGATTGAAAGGATTGCGCCGCATGTTTTCCTGCAACCCTGTTCGGCAGCGCTTTCATGTTCTGGATAGCATCCATCGATTAGCTCTGGCGTGCCAAATTTTCAAACATCATGTCGCGAGGTGCAGATATTATGTTGGCCAGCCTAGCATCACTCCTTAATTTACCTATAAATTCCAGGAGCTTTGCGAGCAATCCTTCTCATATGTCAAGCTCATATTTTCCGGAAATTCAGTTTGGTAAATTCGTCTTGGCGATGTCTAGCTGAGTGACTCCTTACCATCTGTGGACACTCTGAGTCGCTTACACTGTTGTAGTTATGGGATCTCTTTCAAGCATGGTACAAGGTCTACGAGGAAGTCGGAGTGCGAGATATCACCCTTAGTGCACCTGGGATTCATTTCTGTGTGTTTCAAGAGGTACATCTATCGGCCCGGAGGTAGCATCATCGTCCAGGGATGAGTTTGGGGTGGTTGTAGATACATCTGGGAGAAATACACGGAGGCTGCACCTTCTCCAGGACTGTAATCGTGGAGAAGAGGAAGAACTAAGAAGAAAATTTGGGAAGGAGAGTGGGACCACCCCAAGGTCGAACCGAAGGTACGTCCAGGCTACGAGGAATCTGTAATGCCCATCGATCGTTTGCAGTTGGTCAAGAAATCCGACAAAGGAGGAAAGAGAGGAAAGGGGAGATCAAAATCGTCGGGCCCTTCCATCGAAAATTCCGCTCAACAAATAGAGCAATCTCAAATTGCAATAGTCGAGCTCTACCAAGAGAATAGGGAACTACGACGTCAATTGGCGGAGAAAACCCAGGGGATATCAATGTCGCAAGGTCATGGGGGAAGCGTCGTCTGGATGTAGAGACAACTTCGAGAGGCACAACACACAATCGTGGAATTGCGTGACACACAGTGGATGGCAGTGACAACGGAGAATAAGTCATCACAAAGTGTGAAAGACAAACTGAGATAGGACCATCGCATAGGTGACACATAGTTAGCGGGTTCTTGCTCCACTTTTCTGAAAGTGTGGTTTAACACCACTTTTCCCTTTCTTTGTAAAATTTTGTAATCTTACGGCAACCGGGCCAGTTAGTCGAATCGTCGGAGTTTATTTATTCAAATGTAAACTGAGCCTGGCAGAGGGTTTTCCCTTTTGATTGTATGTGTATATATATATATATATATATTTAAGGAATTATTGTGAATCAGACGTGTATTCTTCTTTAAATTTTTTGCACAAAAGAATATTAGATCTTTTCTCTTTTTTCGTCATGGTTATCACATCATGAGTTTGTTAATGCTTTTTCTCTGTAAAAATTTGACATTGACTTCGGTTATTGAAAATATTTAATCACATGGATAAAAAATAATGTTTGAAGGACTAGAGGCCACAGTTGTCGATATCAAGAGTCAGGGAAACAATTAGTTCCCTTTTTCCAATACCGAACTTGTTTTGGGGTTCGACGGTCGACAGTGTTGTTTTTATTTCTCAAACAATTTTCATCACCTTAATCTTGTACCGACGTCGATCTTCATAAGTGAGTCGGGAGAAACCTGGGTCGTTGCTTCCTTAAGAAATCCGTTGAGTCTGATTCAATCGGTCAACGATGATACCTATGCCTAGGCTTATTCGTAGGGTGAGGAAATTCTTGAATCTGTCGACGCTGATGAAAACGACGCTCAGATATTTTTTTGGACTTCTCAGGCAATTTTAGTCACTTTACACCTTTTCTGATGTCAAAACGTCTCAAGCAGTTTAGGGAAACTTTTAGATTGTTGACTATTTTAATCGAGGTTAGTCCTTTTAAATTTGACAAGGTTTCTTACATGTCCCAGCAGACTATCTAACAATCAAAACATGAAAACATAAAAGTTAAGCGCGGATGGCATTTTCATACTAAAGTAGAAACAAGCGGTGCAAGGCCCAAGTGGTACCCAAAAAAGTAGAAAATAAGCTCAGACTTTTTAGGGTGTGTTGAGTGCTCAACAAATGGAGATTCACTGGGCGAAAGCAGAATCTTTGTTCCTCCTCCATAGCTTAGATGATACGGAAGTTGAAGGGGAACTTAACTGGTCTTATATCAGACCTCCCTTTTACTTGTGCATTTGAAATTCTTTAGTTAATTCTTTCAGGTCTACCTGTGGGGTTTCTTAACCTCAATTCCTCCCTCATTTCCCATACCCTAACTCATGCCCCATTTTCTTTTGAAAAAATATCTGGTAAAGTATTCACTGGCATTAAGCCTTCAATTACCTTTGATCACTTGCTATGGTGTTGTTGCGCTGCCAGCGAGCGTCTATACCTGGCAGAGTCACCCCAAAATCATAGACATTGATCCACTGTCAGCGAGCGTCCATAGCCCCAGCGGAGATATCTGCATACCCTCTCCCACTGTTCACTCCATTTATATCAACCTTTATTCATTGAGATGCCCGGAAAGATTGAGAGAGGATGATGTATGTTTAACTTGAAAAGCGAGGTGGTTAAGGTGAATCCTTTACCAGTTCCTCCTTCGGGTTCACGTAGTCCTTTCCGGCCTTTCCTTCTTCCCCTTAAGGTTTTCCCAACCACTAAGAAGACACTTCGGACATTTTCGGAAGTCGTTCAGTTACACAATTCAGATTAGAGAACTCCTCAAAGCAATCATGGGTTCCTTGATGCTTCCGTTATTGAGTGTGAGCCATGAGTTTGGAGCAGAGATCACTATATTGCATGACTCGAGATCAACCACTGTCTTGCCAAGCACAACACCTTAAAATCATAGGGAACAAAAGTTGCAGGAAAGAAAATCAAGCAAAACCATAATCGGAGTATCTGCAACAAATCTTATGAAACACACATATAAAACAAAAATGAAACTCAAAAGAAGAAAAAATATATATATTATTTTATATATATATATATATATATATATATATTGAAAATGTTGTTTCAGAGCTTTAGGTTCATGTTTATCTGGAGGCGACAGCCATGAAACAACCGTGTCCAAGGAGTCAGCAAGGATATTCTTCGCTCCAGAGATCATAGTGATGTTAAAGGATTCAAAATTATCCATCGACCGGTGCACTTTGCGTTGATAATTATTTGAATGCAAGGGGTTGTGATGTACAGCAAATTTTACCTGCTTGATAATAATCTTCAGGTCTCTGAATACCTTCAATTCTTTGACATTTAGGGCTATGGATTTCTTTAACCTTTGTACCAGAGCTTCATACTCGACAGTGGTATTCATGCATTCAAATTCAAGCCAACAGGATAAAAAATGATGTTTGTCTTTTGGATTAATAAGGATATATCTTGCCCCAAATATTTCCTGTGATTTAGATACATCAAAGCACATAGTCTGGATCTGTGAGCGGGCACTGCTCGTTCCTTCCTCCTCGTCACCTTGCTACTTTCTTATCTTTTGTCTGGGGTTTTCTTGCACATATTCTTGGTGGAAGAGGGTCCCTCCTGCCGGTGTCGGATCTCGGTTTCGAAAAACCAATTCAGAGTTATGCCTAATAGGGACATCAGATGGAAAAGGGGGGGAAATCCTAAAATAAGAATCGCAGGAATAATTACCTAGCATGGGGAAATTCGTAGATGAGGGTTCATTCGAGGTTTCTAGGTTAGTAACAGTGTGCTTCAGATACCTCTCCCTATCAATCCTAATCATGTCTTTGTACCCTTTTAATGGTAGCCATAGGTGTGCCCAGTCTGTACTAAAGAATCCATTCAGTTTTTCGGACCAATATTGGCCCAATAATAGCCCATATGCCTCAGGGATATCTACTACAATGATGTCAATCACCTGCACAAAACTAGGGTGTGTCACTATCTTGATCATCAAATCTTTGAGTTCCCCCATAACCTTGACCTGGGTTTTTTATAGTTGTATAACATGATTATCACTTTTGAGAGGGACAGCACCTAGTTTATAACAAACGGCCAAGGGCATGACATTAGAAGACGCTCCAGAATATACCAGACAATTGTGAAGATTCCTATCGAAGACTTCGAACGTTAAAAGGAAAGGAGGCATGAAAGGTCTCTCCTTCCTACCTTCTAAGCAGGTGTTTATCATTGGTTTTCTTGCCAAATATAGAGGGGGTAGATTCTTCTCTCGACCGTCGTCAGTGGCTGGATTTTCTATCGAACTTAGAGCCTGCAATAGAAGGTGTTTTTGTTGATGGATTCTACATACGTCCATAACTGATATATTAGCTTTCAGCTTCTTCAATTCTTCGACTACGTTATAATCTAGCTTAGGGGATTTTTGCGTATGGATGCTTAGAGGTTGTTTACTGGGAGCGAAAGGAATTCTCGGGCGATCAGGAGTTAATTTACTTTGTGAGACACAGGTGGCATCGGTATCTTTTGGGCCGAGTTGACCCTTACTACATGTTTGTACCACCGATATATTTGTGGGTGGTGCCTGAGGTTTAAACAAATCATTTAAAGACATGATCATGTCAGGATCCCATATCAGCATGGTTGTGTCTTGTGGTGGGTCAGCCTCTTCCTGATCGGCAATGTTAAAGGCCGAACTGTTGGGTGGTCCAGTCAAAGAGACTTCACTCAGAAAATGATTGGCCATTAAATTCATGGCTTTGACCCATTGAGGACATTCCCTTTCTGAGTGGTTCTCTTGGTGGTAAGTACAGAAAGAATCAGATGTGGCATTCCCTAAGTCAATGTTTAGGTTGGCAAGGGAAGGTTCAATTGCTTTGAAAGGCTGGTTTCTTTTAAAGAAAGGCCTATAGGCTCTTTGGCCTTGGTTTCCCTCACCTGCATTTCTTTTCATATCTATAATCTCATTTGATAGTTTCTTGACCATGCGTTGTAGGTCTTCTATATCCCCATTACCCTCATCGGGATTTGGTTCAGCCAGCTTCTGCAGCGGTCTAGTCAATAGGAGTCCTCTCCTGGGAGGGGGTTGGCTTTCATCTCTCTCTAGAGATGCCTAGCCTTCTTTACACCCTTTCATCTAGAACTCTATCATCTTGGCCTCTTTGAAATTCTCTGCGAGTGTTTTCTTAGCGTCTCTTTTAACGAACATGGAAATAGAGGCTGGAAGAGCGTTAGCATAAACCTCGATTTGCAACTCTTGAGCCAGTTATGTCATGGGTTGAAACTTGTTTAGGATAGTCATGAATATTTGATTGAAATCTTTGACCCTTTCCTTTGGGGTCATGGTGGCTGCGAACAATTCATCCATAAGGGCTCCCGTGGTAGTTTCTTCGGCAAATTTGTCTAGGAAGTCCTTTTGGAACTTAGTCTAGCTGGTTATGGATCCTACTCGCAAGTTAAAATACCAAGTGGAAGCCAAGTTCTCAAATGTGTAGGGGAAAAGTCTACATACCACGTCTTCATGTTGAACGTTCATAAGCCTGATTGTGAGTATGAACTTCTTCATATGATCTTCGGGCAATTATGAGGTCTCGGGATCATTCTTGGGGAGCAACTTTTCCGGGTGCCTAGGTAGTTTGTGTATTCATCCAGGGATGGCCATGGAATCCCCATCCAACCAAGGTTGGTCACCTTGAAGTGGAACTTCTCTCTCCTCCTCATGACCATCGTTCTCTTCCATATCTTCGGAGTCAGAGTTAGGCTCTTCCTCCTCTGAAAGATCGTTAGGTTCGGAGATGTCATTAGCTGGCGTCTCGAGTATGAGGTCTAGAGGTTCTAGGATTTTGGTGATCACGAAGTCTATTAAGTCTTCAACATAGTGTACGAAAACTTCATCGGGAGTGTTGACCACTAGTCTGCCTTGTTTTTTTCTTCGAGGGAGGATGTGGGTGAATGGAAACGCACCGATTTTTTGGGCGTAAGCTCTAGTAATCCTTCTAAATGGATTCACTTACTCGTGAGGGAGGGCATAAGGTATTTCAGGGTGAAGATATCCTTCCTCGGAGTGGGGCGAGTTATCCTCTTTAGGAGTACTCGGTAAAGGTGGGTTGTATGTTGGATGACTAGCCATGCATGTGGTCCATTACGAATCTATAGGTTGTTTCCTCTTAAAAGGTCATAGGTTCAAATACAGATGGGGGTAGGGTATGTATACCTTTGTAGACTTTACCAGTCAAATCGTTGGGCAGAGGGGGGTCCCTTTCCCCACAAACAAGGGGGTCTCATACACCAATTTGGTGTGCTAGCTTGGATGTGACCTTAAAAATAGATTATTATTATTATTATTATTCAGCCATTCATTCTCAGGCCCTCCTTCTAGCACCAATTATGTTGATGGGTCTTAAACCCCTTAACTCAATAGTAGGAACCAAACCCTCCACCAAGGCCCAATTAGACTCTGCAGTGTTTTTGATTGGAATGGTTCTCCAGATCTTGCGATCCAGCCAATTTAATCGATGGGCTTTATGTTTTCTTGTGGAGGCATCTCCTTCAGTTGGGATTTTCTCTTTTGGTATTTTCTCTTTAGTTAGGATAAATGTGAGAAAAATCCGGTATAAACCAACTTAACCACACAGCGATAAGGAATTCTAAAGACTGGGAAAGGTCGGGCTCGGGATAACCCTCACTCCAGCATGCAGACAACGATCTCTTACCACGGGCCTAGTAATAATACTTTAACCGTGTGATCACTCGATCACTAGCTGATATTTGAACCTAAACTATCCAAGAAACAAAATGAGAGCAAATTTAACTACTGCAAAACAGGTTGAGCTTGGGATAACCCATTGCTCAAACATGCAAACGATAATCCTATACCATAGGCCTAGTAATAATACGTTAACCATGTGAGCATCCAATTATTGTTTGAGAATACTAATTATTAGAAGAAAACATTTATATGATAAGATCAATAGCCAGCAAAATAATTCATCTACCATAATCCTTCATCATATATCCACACAACAATTCATCATTTCCATCATTATAGAAAAGAACAGCAATGCAATTGCACCAGATAACTTGACAATATATTCGGTAGCTCTTACTTGTTACATCTGTTCATGAACTGAATAGGAAATAGTTCTTCTCCAGGCTCAATTACACATGCATATGATGAAAACAACTTTGTCTCTGGTCCAGAAGGACTTCTTCATTCATAGCAGCTCCAAAATAATTCTTAACAACTAGAAAGAAAAGAGTTCTTGCAACAAACCATCGACCTTTATTAATAATTTGAGGCCTTTCTTTATAACCTAAAGTTATAACTGAAGTTAATGGCTAAGTGTGGTTGAAGCAACACAAAATCTCCATGTGGCGTCTTCTTTCAACAACTTCCTGAACAGTCAACTCAATATATCTTCTTGAAAAGGATGGTTCTTCAACTAACAAGCAGTTCTTCATAGGTTCGGGTTCATGGAGATCTATGTTGATTCATCGGAGCCGCATATATTCCTCTTATATTTGCTGCATGTGCTCGATACTTGACCAAAATGGAGTTCAACCATTATAGCATCGCTCGGGCCCTGATCGGATGTTCAGAAAATTGTTGCACTTGCCCTGGCTTTACATCGACCACCTTTGCAAGTTATTCGGTCCATAACGAGCCTTGATCAACATGTGACTTTGACTATGTCACTCATGTCAGAGAAGTTGTCGGGGATGCCAGACCAACATCCCCCATCGCTTCGGTGATTCAGTCTCAGTGTTTCTTTCAGTTCTTCAGCGGAGTCATAGGACAGACTTTAGTCGATGATCGGGAAGTTTCTCCCTATAGTCAAAACAAAAGTAGTTTAGCAATTAATCAACCTATGATCTGACATAAATAAATCAAAAGATCAACACGTACCTATGCAGCTTTCTAGTCTTAGTTGTTTTTAATACTTATGTGCTCTCGAACACATTCTTTAAGCGATCTGTAAAGCCGCCACCCTTCTTCAGTTTTAATGAGCACCTCAACATGTTATAGTGTGGCTAAATCAAGTACGATAGACATGCATGTAGGAATTATCACAGTACTTACTTGACCTTTGCAATCATCAATAAAGGGCGTCGAGGAAAAATTATGCACGTGTGTGCTCCCGAGGGGTCGGATATCATACAGAGAAAGTCGTTAAAAATTCTAGAACCCATACTATCAGGCGTACCAAACGTCATTCATCAATAACGAAGGTTCATAAGTTGAAAAGGATCGAAAGGATCACGTCACACGTTTTCCTACAACACCGATCGGGGGCGCTTTCATGTTCTGGATAGCATCCGTCGATTAGCTTCGGCGTGCCAAATTTTCAAACATCATGTCGCGAGGTACGGATATTATGTTGGCCAGCCTATCGTCACTCCTTTATTTCACTATAAATCCCAGGAGCTTTGCGAGCAATCCTTCTCATATGTCGAGCTCATATTCTCCAAAAATTTGGTTTGGTAAATTCATCTCGGTGATGTCCAGCTGAGTGACTCCTTACTGTCTCTGGACACTTTGAGTCTCTTAAATTGTTGTAGTTATGGGATCTCCTTCAAGCATGGGACGAGGTCTACGAGGCAACCGGAGTGCAAGATCTCACCCTCAGCACACCTGGGATTCCTTTCTGTGGGTTTCAAGAGGTACAGCTATCGGCCCGGAGGTAGTGTCATCATCCAGGGATGAGCTTGGGGTGGTCATAGATACGTCTGGGAGAAATACACTGGAGGATACGCCTTCTCCGAGACCGAAATCGTGGAGAAGAGGAAGGCCTAAAAAGAAAATTCAGGAAGGAGAGGGGGACCGCCCCAAGGCCGAACCGAAGGTATGTCTATCCTGTGAGGAATATGTAATGCCCACTGATCGCTTGTCGTTGGTCGAGACAGCCAACAAAGGAGGCAAGAGAGGAAAGGGGAGATCAAAATCGTCGGGTCCTTCCGTCGGAAATTCCGCTCAAAAACTAGAGCAGGCTCAAATTGCAATAGTCGAGCTCTACCAAGAGAATAGGGAACTATGACATCAATTGGTGGAGAAAACCCAAGGGATATCGTCACCACAAGATCGCGGGAGAAGTGTCATCTGGCTGTAGAGACAACTTCGAGAGGCACAAGACACAATCATGGAATTGCGTGACACGCAGCAGATGGCAGTGAAAATAGAGCATAAGTCACCAAAACGTGTGAAAGACAAACTGAGACAGGACCATCGCATAGGTGATGCATAGTTAGCAGGTTCTTGCTCCACGTTCCCGAAATTGTGGTTTAACACCTCTTTGCCCTTTCTTTGTAAAATTTTGTAATCTTACAGCGACCGGGCCGGTTAGTCGAATCGTCTTAGTTTATTTATTCAAATGTAAACCGAGATTGGCGGAGGGTTTTCCCTTTTGATTGTATATATATATATAAAAAAAAAAGTTTTAAAGAATTATTTTGAATCAGACGTGTATTTTTCTTTAAATTTTTTGCACAAAAGAATATTAGATCTTTTCTCTTTTTTCATCATGGTTATCACGTCATGAGTTTGTTAATTATTTTTCTCTGTAAAACTTTGACATCGACTTCGGTTATTGAAAATATTTAATCATGTGAATAAAAAATCATGTTTGAAGGACTAGAGGCCACAGTTGTCGATACTGAGAGTCATGGAAACAATTAGTTCCCTTTTTCCATTACCAAACTTTTTTCAGGGTTCAGCGGTCAGCAGTGTTGTTTTTATTTCTCAAATGATTTTCATCACCTTAATCTTCTACCAACATCGATCTTCATAAGTGAGTCGAGAGAAACCTGGGTCGTTGCTTCCTTAAGAAATCCGTCGAGGCCGATTCAATCGATCGTCTGTGATATCTATGCCCAGGCTTATTCATAGGGTAAGGAAAGTCTTGAATCCACCCACACCAATGAAAACGATGCTCAGGTTCTTTTATGGACTTCTCGGGCGATTTTAGTCACTTTACACCTTTTCCGATGCCGAAACGTCTCAAGCAGTTTAGGGAAACTTTTAGATTGTTGTTTCTTTTAATCGAGGTTAGTCCTTTTAAATTTGACAAGGTTTCTTACATGCCCCAGTAGACTTTCTAACAGTCAAAACATGAAAACATAAAAGCTAAGCGCGGGTGGAATTTTCATACTAAAGTAGAAACAAGCGGTGCAAGGCCCAAGTGGTACACAAAAAATTAGAAAATAAGCTCTTTTAGGGTCTGTTTAGTGCTCAACAAATGGAGATTTACTGGGTGAAAGCAGAATCTCTATTCCTCCTCCATAGCTCAGTTGATACGGAAGCTGAAGGGGAACTTAACTGGTCTTAGATCAGAGCTCCCTTTTACCTGTGCATTTAAAATTCTTCAGTTAATGCTTATGGGTCTGCCTGTGGGGTTTCTTAACCTCAATTCCTCCTTCATTTCCCATACCCTAACTCATGCACCATTTTCTTTTGACAAAATATATAGTAAAGTATTCACTAGCATTAATCCTTGAATTACCTTTGATCACTTGCTATGGTGTTGCTTCGTTGCCAGCGAGCATCTATAGCACCTGTGGCATCACCCCGGGATCACAAACATTGCTCCACTGCCAACAAGCATCCATAGCCCCGACGAAGATATCTGCATACCCTCTCCCACTGTTCACTCCATTTATATCAACCTTTATTCGGTGAGATGCCCGGAGTGAGTGAGAGAGGATGATGTCTGTTTAACTTGAAAAGCGAGGTGGTTAAGGTGAATCCTTTACCAATTCCACCTTCAAGTTCACGTAGTCCTTTCCAGACTTTCTTTCTTCCCCTTAAGGTTTTCCCAACCACTAAGCAGACACTTCGGACATTTTCGGAAGTCGTTCAGTTATGCAAGTCAGATTAGAGAACTCCTCAAAGCAACTGTGGGTTCCTAGATGCTTCCTTTATTGAGTGTGAGACATGAGTTTGGAACAGAGATCACTATATCGCATGACTTGAGATCAACCACTATCTTGCCGAGCACAACCCTTTAAAAGCATAGGGAACACAAATTGCAGGAAATAAAATCAAGCGAAACCATAATCGGAGTATCTGCAACAAAGCTTATGAAACACACATACAAAACAAAAATGAAACTCAAAAGAAGAAAAAAAAATTATTATTAATAATAATATTTATTTATTTTATTGAAAATGTTGTTTCAGAGCTTCAGGTTCAAGGTCATCTGGAGGCGACAGCCGTGAAATAACTGTGGCTAGGGAGTCAACAAGGATATTCTTCGCTCCGGAGATCATAGCGATGTTAAAGGATTAAAAATGATCCACCGGCTGGTGCACCTTGCGTTGATAATTATTTGAATGCAAGGGGTTGCAATGTACAGAGAATTTTACCTGCTTGATAATAATCTTCGGGTCTCCGAAAACCTTCAATTCTTTGACGTTTAGGGCTATGGATTTCTTTAACCTTTGTAGCAGAGATTCATACTCGGCAGTGGTATTCGTGCATTCAAATTCAAGCCTACAGGATAAAAATACGACGTTTATCTTTTGGATTAATAAGCATACATCCTACCCCAGATCTTTCCTGTCATTTAGATCTGTCAAAGCACATAGTCTGGATCTGTGAGTGGGCGCTGCCCGTTCCTTCCTCCTCGTCACCTTGTTGCTTTCTTATCTTTTTCTGGGGTTTTCTTGCACATATTCTTGGCGAAAGAGGGTCCCTCCTGCCGGCGTCAGATCTCGGTTTGGAAAAACCAATTCGAAGTTATGGGTAATAGGGACATTAGATGGAAAAGGGGGGGAAATCCTAAAATAAGAATCGCAGGAGTAATTACCTAGAATGGGGAGCTCCGTAGATGAGGATTCATTCGGGGTTTCCAGGTTAGTAACAGTGTGCTTCAGATACCTCTCCCTGTCAATCCTAATCATATCTTTGTACCCTTTTAATGGTAGCCAGAGGTGTGCCCAATCTATACTAAAGAATCCATTCAGTCCTTCGGACCAATATCGGAGCAATAATAGTCCATATGCCTCGGGGATATCTACTACAATGATGTCAATCACCTACACGAAACTAGGGTGTGTCGCTATCCTGATCATCACATCTTTGAGCTCCCCCATAACCTTGACCTGGGTTCTGTCTAGTTGTATAACATGCTTATCGCTTTTGAGAGGGATAACACCTAGTTTATAACAAACGACCAAGGGCATGACATTAGAAGACGCTCTGGAATCTACCAGACAATTGTGAAGATTCCTATCAAAGAATTCAAACGTTAAAAGGAAAGGAGGCATGAAAGGTCTCTCCTTATTGCCTTCTGAGCCGGTGTTTATCATTGGTTTGCTTGCCAAATATGGAGGGGGTAGATTCTTCTCTCGACCGTCGTCGGTGGCCAATTTTTCTACCGAACTTAGAGCCTGTAACAGAAGGTCTTTCTGCTGAGGGATTCTACATACATCCATAACTGATATATTAGCTTTCAACTTCTTCAAATCTTCAAATACGTTATAACCTAGCTTAGTGGATTCTCGCATATGGATGATTAGAGGTTGTTTACTGGGAGCAACATGCATTCTCAGACGATCGGGAGTTAATTTACTTTGTGAGACATGGGTGGCATCGTTATCTTTTGGGCCAGGTTGACCCTTACTACGTGTTTTTACCACTGATATCTCTGTGGGTGGTGTCTGAGGTTTAAACAGATCATCCAAAGATGCGTTCATGTCGGGATCCCATATCAGCATGGTCGTGTCTTGTGGTGGGTCAGCCTCTTCCTGATCGGCAATGTTAAAAGATGAACTATTGGGTGGTTCAGTCAGAGAGACTTTGCCCAGAAAATAATTGGCCATTAAATTCATGGCGTTGACCCACTGAGGACATTCCCTTTCTGAGTGGTTCTCTTGGTGGTAAGTACAGAAAGAATCAGATGTGACATTCCCTAAGTCAAAGTTTAGGTTGGTTGGGGGATGTTCAATTGCTTTGAAAGGAGAGTTTATTTTAAAGAAAGGCTTATAGGGTATTTGGACTTGGTTTCCCTCACCCGCATTTATTTTCATATCTATAATCTCATTTGATAGTTTCTTGACACGTTGTAGGTCTTCTATATCCCCATTACCCTTATCGAGAGTTGTTACAGTCGGCTTCCCCGGTGGTCTACTCAAGAGGAGTCCTCTCTTGGGAGGGGGTTGGCTTTCTTCTCTCACTAGAGAGGCCTGGCCTTCTTTACACCCTTTCATATGGAACTCTATCATCTTGGCCTCTTCGAAATTCTCCGCAAGGGTTTGCTTAGCGGCTCTATTAAAGAACATGGAAATAGAGGCTGGAAGAGCATTAGCATAGACCTCGATTTGCAACTCTTGAGTCGGTGCTGCTGTGGGCTGAAACTTGTTTAGGATAGTCCTGAATCTTTGATTGAAATCTTTGACCCTTTCCATTGGGGTCATGGTGGATGCGAACAATTCGGCCATAAGGGCTCCCGTGGTAGTTTCTTCGACAAATTTGTCTAGGAAGTCCTTTCGAAACTTAGTCCAACTGGTTATGGATCCTACTCGCAATTTAAAATACCAAGTGGAAGCCAAGTTCTCAAATGTGTAGGGGAAAAGTCTACATACCATGTCTTCATGTTGAACGTTCATAAGACTGATCGCGAGTATGAACTTCTTGATATGATCTTCGGGAAATCCTGAGGTCTCAGGATCATACTTGGGGAGCAACTTTTTTGGGTGCCTATGGATTTTGTGTATTCGCCCAGGGAAGGCCACGGCATCCCCGACCAACCATGGTTGGTCGCCTTACAGTGGAAATTCTCTCTCCTCCTCATGACCATTACAAATCTATAGGATGTTCGGAATATGATATAACTTACATATTCATCCATTCATTCTCAGGCCATCCTTCTAGCGCTAATTTTTTTGATGGGTCTTAAACCCCTTAACCCACCACCGAGGCCCAATTAGACACTACAGCGTTTGTGATTGGAATGGTTCTCCATATCTCGCGATCTGGCCAATTTAATCAATGGGCTTTTTGTTTTCTTGTGGAGGCATCTCCTTCAGTCGAGATTTTCTCTTTTGGTATTTTATCTTTAGTTAGGATAAATGTGAGAAAAATACGGTATAAACCAACTTGACCACACGGTGATAAGGAAGTCTAAAGACTGGGAAAGGTCGGGCTCGGGATAACCCTCACTCCAGCATGCAGACAACGAACTCTTACCACAGGCCTAGTAATAATACTTTAACCGTGTGAGCACTCGATCACTAGCTAAGATTTGAACCTAAACTATCCAAGAAACAAAATGAGAGAAAATTTAACTACTGCAGAAGAGGTTGAGCTTGGGATAACCCGCTGCTCAAACATGCAAACAATAATCCTATACCACAGGCCTAGTAATAATACGTTAACCATGTGAGCATCTAATTATTGTTTGAGAATACTAATTATTAGAAGAAAACATTTATATGATAATATCAATAGCAAGCAAAATAATTCATCTACCATAATCCTTCATAATATATCCACACAACGATTCATCATTTCCATCATTAAAGAAAAGAACAGAAAAGCAATTGCACCAGATAACTTGACAATATATTCGATAGCTCTTACTTGTTGCATATGCTTGATCGCCTACCTGCCCCTCAGCGAGCACGGTCGCCCTGCCAGGACCTTCACAAATCCGCGGCCCGAAGAGTTGACACTCTTCCCTCCCTTATCGGGGGTTCGCAACCCACAGTCTCTCTCACACACGCTTCCCCTTTATAACTCGCCTGGGGAAGAGAATAGGAGTCTCGCCTCTCGCGAGTCCCGACGTCGAATGTCTCTTTCCCGGATTCCCGAGACCGAGGAAAGTCAACGTTGACTCTTCCTTCGCTTCTCGCCGCTCGGAGAATTTGTCCTCCCACACCCGGACTCTGAAATCCCGAAATGCCGATCCCGCGATCTCGCCTTCTCGTGACTTCGCGCCTCGGCCGTTAGTCCTCCCCCTCCTGAGACCCAGTGTCCCGAGGTCGCGAGGCCCGAAGTCGCGTGCTCCGTCGATGACCTATGAGTTCCTGATAAAGAAAGAAAGTTGTCGGACTTAAACAATCCGTCCTCACGACTTCCGGCTCAATGGGCCAGTCTCT
>ML792615.1:314860-331405 GCA_009831015.1 Picea engelmannii
GTTGACACATGATTGGTACATACTTGGCACATGGTTGGATGCACTTTTTTATGGTACAGGTTGATTACAGGTTGGTGCATGGTTGATGCACTTGTTTATGGTACAGGTTGATTACAGGTTGAGGTACAGGTTGATGCATGGTTGATGAATGGTTCATATTTATTGGTACAGGTTTACAGCGGTATATCTCACAGTGATAGTGTGAAATTGGTTCCATCATTCTACTTCTACTTCAGGGTGGCAGGACGGGGCAAGGACAGGTGGTTGTAGCCACCTTTCGGTTGTAGCCGGAGAACATTGGGGGTTGTAGCCAGAGAATTGGGGAGTTGGAGCTTCCCTCAGGTTGTAGCCTGAGAAACTAGGGGGTTGGAGCCTCCTTCCAGTTGCAGCTGGAAAAAAAATGAATTTGGTGCTTCCAATGAATGTAATTCTTCAAGACATATAAGAAAAGGCATTATGTGGTTTTCTCCCAATTTGGGTTTCCACGTAAAACACTGGTGTACTATGTATGTGTGCAATTGTTTATTTCTTACTACTCATTATTGGATAATAATTCTACATTGATATAACATTTGAAGAAAAAGGATTATAATCACACTATTACTAATTCACCCCCCCCCCTCTCAGTAATCCAACAATTAGGGTTTCTGAATGCCCTGGAATCAATTTCAAATAGGTAAGCTTGGCACTTCGCTATAACTTAGTTTTTGGGATATTTCAAACCTTGAAAAATTGCAGAGACATAGGACATATCTTGGTGTACTTGTGATATAAATTGAATATTCTATTTCACTATACTTTTGTAGATATTCCCTGTGAAAGTTAGTGTTCTGGAATGCTCCTGAAATCAGTTTCAAACATGTCATATTTTCACTTTCACTATAAATTATTTTATGGGATGTTTCAAACCTTGAACCTTTGCAAATATAGAGGAGAGATATTGGTGTACATGTGGTACAAATTTCATATGTTGGTGCGCTACACCTTTGGATATTTGTCGTGTGGAATTTAGGGTTCATGAATTCTCCTAAAATAAGTTTCAAACAGGTGAACTTGGAATTTTCACTATAACTTATTTTATGGGACTCTTCAGACTATGAAAACTTCAAAGAATGGAGGAGACATACAAAATTACCTCATGTAATAATTTCATAATCTGATTTGCAAAATTGGATACCTGGCATATTGTACAAGTTCATTCTTGGGAAGAGGCCCAAAACAACAAGGTTTGAGAAAGTTACCATTTGGAAATTCAAAGTTACCATTTGGTCAAACCTAGTAAAGGAAGAAGTAGTGAGCATACCTAGTGAAGGAAAAATTAGTGAGTACACCTACTGAAGGAAGAAGCAACAAGAAGATTTGGTGAAGGAAGAAGTAGAAAGAAGACTCGATGAAGGTTGGTGAAACTCACACAAATAGATTGGTGTCTCTTGCTAAGTTTGTGCTTAGCGGTGGGAATTGGTGTCTCTAGTAAATTGGTATCTACAAATATCTATAAGAGATTGGTGTCTCTTTATAAGTTGGTGCTTAGTAGTGGGGATTGGTGTCTCTAATAGATTGGTGTCTACAAATATCTGTAAGATATTGGTGTCTCTTGCTAAGTTGGTGCTTAGTGGTGGGGATTGGTGTCTCCAGTAGATTGGTGTCTATGAATATATGTAAGAGATTGGTGTCTCTTTCTAAATTTGTGCTTAGTTGTGGGGATTGGTATCTCTGGTGGATTGGTTCCTACAAGAATATGTAAGAGTACGTTAGTGCCTACCATGATTTGTACTAGTGGGGATTGGTGTCTCCAGCGGGTTGGTGCCTACAAAGAATTATAAAGAGAAGTTTTGTAGTTTTAACCCGAAAGGGTTTCCACGTAAATCTTGTGTTCCATGTTATGTAATGTTATTGTTTCTTGTAGTTTATGAATGTTTGGAAAAGTAAATAATTGTCTTAAACTGATTCATCCCCCCCTCCCCCCCTCTCTCTCAATATAAGTGTGTGCTCAACATTGTACAATCATGTTGAACCCTTAACGTAGTCAAATCCACTTAGCATTCATGTTATTCTTGTAGTTGGATGGATAGAATGCCAAAGTAAGGGTTTCTACCAAACCTAACCATGTAGTGATGGGGTTTTGATCTACGAGTTGTTCTACAACCAACAATTTAGCAAGTCAAATTGTCTTCAACTTGGAAAATGGAACCTTGTCTTCTTTAGGAATTTGATTGTATTTGAACCATGTATCCATATCAAGTATTTCCATTTATACATTATATTCAAATATTAATCAACTCTTGAAAACTTATTCAAATTTGTTTCAAGAACCAACAACACTTGGTCCACAAAGAACAATTAATCATATAATTGATCCTATTCCTAGGGTCCCTCTTCCCAATGCAACTTTGTATCACACTTCAAAGCTACAAAGTGATGAAATTAAAATGAAAATTGAAGATTTATTAGGTAAAGGTTTCATTAAACCTAGCAATTCTCCATTGCATCACTAATTTTTTTAGTGCTTAAAAAATATGGAACTTGACTTATTCATATTTAGTATAGGGCATTAAACAAAATCACCATCAAAATTGAATATCCACTCTCTCACATTGATGATTTGCTTGATCAGCTTCAAGGTGCAAAATTATTCACGAAAATTGATCTTAAAAGTGGATATCATTAGGTCGGGGTTCAAGTAGCAGATACTTGGAAAACATCTTTCAAAACAAAAATGGGTATCTTTGAATGGCTTGTGATGCCTTTTGGGCTCACCAATGCCCCTGTTAAATTTATAATATTAATGGATAATGTATTCAAATTTTGTGTTGACAAGTTTTTTATCATCGATCTAGATGATATCCGTGTCTTCTCTAAGTCCTGGGAGACTCATATACAACACTTAGAATAGTTTTTGAAGCTTCTTCAACAAAATCAATTGTATGCAAATGTTTCTAAGTGTTATTTTGCTCAAAATTCAATCTCTTACCTTGGATTTATTATTGATGCATATTGAATCCATGTGTATCCTCCAAATTTGAAGTACTCCACAAATGGCCCACTCCTTCAAATCTGATAGAGTTGAGGAGTTTTCTTGAACTTGCCAACTTCTATCACAAATCTATCTATGGGTTTTCATAAATTTCTTTGCCTTTGCATCAACTTACCAAGAGCAGTGTTGTTTTCAAATGGGGATATGAACATTCTCATGCTTTTACTCAGTTGAAAGAAAATTTGTGTTTTGCACTAGTACTTGTATTTCAATATATATCATAGTGCTTTGAGATAGAGACAGATGTTTCACAATTTGCATTTGGAGAAGTTTCAATGTAAAATGGTCATATGGTGGATTATCATTCAAAACAAAATTCATAGGCCAAGAGGAACTAATCCATGTATGATAAATAATTATATTCCTTGGTTAAATCCATCAAATATTGGAAACATTATCTGATAGGAAATGAAACTATCATTCATACGGATCATTTACCTTAAAGTTTCTTCAATCCCAAAACAATATTGAGGAAGCTTGCATATGAAGTGGGAATATTATTTACAAAAATTTCATTTGGTGATCAAGTACAAAAAGGGAATCACAAATAAAGTGGTTGATTGTTTGAGTCGGCCACCATCATTTCATGCATTAACAGTTCTCACTACTTCACATCTAGAATTTCAAAATTGGGCTTCACAATATTCAGATGATCCAGATTTTGGGAAATTTTATCAGAGTCTTCAACATATATCATATTCAAACTTAGTTCCTCTGCAATATTTTGATATCAAAGAAGGATTTTTTATGAGTTTGATAAGTTGTTTTCCTCATGAACATTGTTCATTTTTTCTCAAGGAGACACATTATACTATCTATGGTGGTCATTTCGGAAAGCAAAAGACTCTTCATCATCTTCATCATTTCTTCTACTAGCCTCACATGCAACGATATGTTCTTAATTTTTTGAGGCAATGTTTAGTATGTTCTCGCTCTGAACCAGCAAACAGAAAACTTGGGTTGAGTTTTCCTTTCCTCATTCCTTCTCTTCCTTGGGAAAGTATTCCTCTTGATATTGTTAGTGGTTTTCCCATGACTGTCCATCATCATGATTGCATCTTCATGATTGTTGTTATATTTAGTAAAATGGATAAGGCTGTCCCTTGTCATAAAATCAGTTCTGTTAGTGACTTAACCCAATCATTAATTGACTTTGTCTGACACTCCTTTGGTATACCCACCAGCATTGTTTCTGATCATGATTCATGTTTTGTAAGCCATTTCGAGCATTCCTTGTGAAAAATATTAGGAACTTCTCTTAATTTTTCCATTGTCTTTCTTCCTCAAACTAATGGTCAAATAGAAGTAGTTGACTGTACTTTATTACAAAGTCTTTGAAACTATCATCACTCTTCTCATTCAAATGGGATTTAAGACTTATCCATATTGAGCATGCATATAATCAAGTAGTCTACTCCTCCATTGGTCATTCTCCATGTTAGCACCAGAAGTCACCTCTGGATTGTGGTAGAGGTAAGCCCGATACCCATCAGTTTGTATGTCACAATGAATAATTTAAAGGGGGTCGAATGGGAACAAACTCAGGATAATATCGCTTAAACTCAAAAAGTTGGACCAACATGCACATGCAAATGAGGTCTTGATTAGACTTTAGTTAGTAATTTGTAGTAAGGGTCAGCAGGAGGAAGAAATTGAGGAGAAAATGAAAAGGCATGCTCTGGACAATAGGTCTTCCAACATCCTAAAGAGGAAAAACTCAGAAAACAAGATCCTCTTGGATTCGAAGTTCAGGAGACTGAAAACGCTATAACCATGTTATAATCCAACATCCATTAACACACATTCATAAACATCCATGTGAATCATTCAATCATGAACATTCAGTATCAGATGCAATAAAGCACGGAAACAAGAAGCTAACTTTCATCAAACAAGAAATCTAAGATCGAATTACATAACCAGATAACCAGAGTGCTTTATAAAAACTTTACAATGTCGGAGCTCAGCTCAACCATCGACCATAACAAAATTAAAAAATACATATTTATACTTAGAACTGGCTCCAACTACCTTAGGCGTGATCATGTCATTCGTTCAATTATTTGTGTCGACGAGCCTCTCTATCAGGTTGCGCATGCAAACGCTAGTCATATTGCCCATGCAGTCTTTTGTCAGACATGATTTATGTCAATCTGGGCTGACATCCTGCCTTCATGGTTGGTCCTTTTTTTGGCCTTCTCTTTATGGAAGGAGACGATGTCTCAACCGCCTCACCAGATTCCATTCAATTTTACCCGAAGCTAAGGATCGTGCGACGCATGGCTCCTAGATCAACGGCTAATATCCCTTCGAGTCTTCAGGCTCCGGGAAAAACAAGACTCAAATCTCACTTTTTCCCCTTCGCTTTCCTCCGGAGCTCTAGATCTGGTGTCATGTGTCCATTTGAATTGGACGGTTGAGACTTACTCTGGGCCTTCAGGCTTTCGACCACTTCGAGACCTTGGGCACTTTTGAATGTGAAAACATGAGGAATTTTCCAGAGGAAAATTCCTAAAGTGAGAGATGGGTTGTTGCGTGTCTCTGCTGACGGGTGGTCTGGATTAACTTCGGGACTTCAGGATTCATCCCTTAGGAAGTTTTACACACTTCCCACTTCAAAACTCCCGAAGCTTATTTCCCCGAACACTTGGATCGAATGCCACATGTTCCCTTCAAGATCAACGGCTCATGCTCACCTTGGGGCTTTATGCTCTGGCGCTATACTTTGTGCGAGTTTTGGACTCCCAAATGCTCATGAGCCACTGATCTGAACTAGCTGATTGGATCTTCGTCGTTGAAAGATAAACTTGCCTACCGCTTGTGCTTCAAGCCTGAAATGGACTGTTAGGAAAGTTTTGCTTTGTGTCCATGGTTGCGGCTAGTGTGATCGAGGATTTGGACCACTGGATGTGGGCTGGGAAAATAGGGAGACCGGGGCACTTTAAACATAAAGGGGGGAAACGAAAAATGATTTTACAAGACGAAGGGGAAAAATCTTAAGACTTGATCTGCGAAAAGGAGAGAGACAGGGCAAAATTGCAGTTTTAGGTAGAAACGACACACCCACAGGGCTCTGACAAGATCATGTGATAACATTTGGCTCCACAGGGGATGGCATGCTCCCTATGAGCTTCCAAGAACAAGTAGTTCTAGTGCCTTATCTGTTGGGTTATGGAGTCGAGCTCAAAACATTTTGCTGAGTACACTATCCTAAAAACAAAAGCAAACACACATGGGATCCAAAGGATCTTATTTATGTACATCCCTAGACTAACTGATTTTTTACACAGTGCTAGGTAAAAGTGAATTTCCACCAGAGCCAATCAAGCAGCTTCCTAACTGGAAACTCATTGACTTTGTCAGTTATCAATAACAGATGATGCAACCATGACAGTAAAATGATTACATCGTTCATCCCTCCTCCCAGTGTTGAGGTCAAGATAAAGCTGGGAGGCTTCAATAAATGGAGGAAATGCAACTCCATGTACTCCCTTACAGGTTCATGGAATAACTGAGGAAACCCAAAAAATTGGTAACAGAAAGCCTGCTCTACTTCACAACTGCTCACATATGATTGGATGTCTCTAGTAAGAACATGTGAGTGAAGGGATAATGTAGGTTGTTGATCCACTTATTCTTTGTCTGCTCTGATAACATATTCTAGTTGATGGCAAGAAATCGCCTCATGTATATCAATGGATGTCTCCTCCTCTTTATCATGTTTCTTAGTGTCTTCATAGTGATCACATGTAGGATAAGCTTCCTGCTCATCATCACTAAAATATTCATAAAAAATGTGTTGCCCTTCATATCTATGATCAACCTCTAAAACAGTAATTCCATCAAGAATATAATTGTTAAGAATGTCCATTTAAGGGACAACAGTAACTGCTACTTTTGGCTATTCATACACATGATTTTTCTCTTCAATCCTAGGTAAAAATATATCATGGGAAACCTCTTGGAGGAAAAGAGAAGAATCCTCCTCCACAGCCATCTCTTCTTCTAAATATGAGACGGTAGGTGTATAAGGGGAATAATATGATACATCCATTTCTATGTAATCCTCATTTCTATTATCAATCATACCTGGACAACCTTCTTCATCATAAGCAGGGCTGGTCAAAACATTTGTCTCGTAAATAGAAATATCCTTTGCACTTCCTCTTTCACTTAGACCTTCACCAGACTCATCACACGAGGAAGAATATATCATTTGCTCGATGTGGGATGAAAACTTATTACAACAGCCATCCAATATAAGATAAGACATGTAAATCTCTTTGTAATATAAATTAAAAGCATCGTCAAAATCCTTCAAAGAATGGATACTATCAGCAGGGAGAGATTGGCACCATTCATGAGCATCTTCATCCAAAGAAAATCTGAACATCTTTATCAAGACATCCTTGTGAACAAAATTGTGCTCAAGCATGCATATATGAAAATTAAACAAGTGTTCACTAGGATGATCATGCTTGCTTCATCTGAATCTCGAAAGACAATCACCCCATTCATTTATAGCAAGGACAACATTTGGAAAACCAGGAACATAGGAGAAATTAAAAGGAGCAAACCTCCAAGCCAATATGTTTTCCATTTTAGCCCAGTGGAGTCACCAATCAATTCTTTAAACATGGAGTCGCCAGGTGAATGATATGTAGCATGAATGTGTCTGGTCTTTGTTCACCATCAAAGACCAAATCTGATCGTGGTCATTCTCCCAGAGAAATTTCCAAGCTAAGAAAGCAGCTGCTAAAATCCTTCTCGAGAAAGCTTCTTTGGGACAACTTCAGGTGTGCTAGAGGTAGCCGCAAATAGTGGAGTGGAAACAGTGGAGTCGCCAGGTGAAAGCTGCAATCTTCAATGGTTCTGATATCTGATGCACCCTCAGAATCAGAAGCTCTTTGTCGTCCTATCCCAGGGAAATGTCTTCAATTTGTTCCTCGGCAACGATGCCAAAAATGTTAGCACCAGAAGTCACCTCTGGATTGCGATAGAGATAATCTCAGTACCCATTAGTTTGTATGTCACAATGAATAATTTAAAGGGGGTCGAATGGGCACAAACTCAAGATAATATCGCTTAAACTCAGAAAGTTGGACCAGCATGCACACGCAAATGAGGTCTTGATTTGACTTTAGTTATTAAGTTGTAGTAAGGGTGAGCAAGAGGAAGAAATTGAGGAGAAAATGGAAAGGTATGCTCTGGACAATAGGTCTTCCGGTAGCCTAAAGAGGAAAAACTCATAAAACAATATCCTCTTGGATTTGGAGTTCAGGAGACTGAAAACGCTATAACCATGTTATAATCCAACATACATTACCACGCGGTCATAAACATCCATCTAAATCATTCAATCATGAACATTCAGTATCTGATGCAATAAAGCATGGAAACAGGAAGCTAAATTTCATCAAACAAGAAATCTCAGATCGAATTACATAACCAAATAACCAAAGTGATTTATAAAAACTTTACAATGTCGGAGCTCAGCTCAACCATCGACCATAACAAAATATCAAAAATACATATTTATACTTAGAAATGACTCCAACTGCCTAAGGCATGATCATGTCATGCGTTCAATTCTTTGCGTCGATGAGCCTCTTTGTCAGGTTGTGCATGCAGACGCTAGTCAGACTGCCCATGCATTCTTCTGTCAGACATGATTTCTGTCAATCTGGGCTGACAGCCTACCTTCATGGTTGGTCCTTTTTCTGGCCTTCTATTTATGGAAGGAGATGATGTCTCAACCACTTCACCGACTTCCATTAACTTTTACTCAGAGCTAAGGATTTTGTGACACATGGCTCCTGGATCAACGGCTAAGATCCCTTCAAGTCTCCAAGCTCCGAGAAAAACAAGACTCAAATCTTATTTTTTTCCCTTCGCTTTCCTCTGGATATCTAGATCTAGCATCGCGTGTCCATTTGAATCGGACGACTAAGACTTACTCTGAGCCTTCGAGCTTCAGGACTTCGGCCACTTTGGGACCTCAGGCACTTTTGAATGTGAAAACATGAGGAATTTCCTGGAGGAAAATTCTCGAAGTGAGAGATGGGTTGTTGCGTGTCCCTGCTGATGGGTGGTCCAAATTAACTTTGGGACTTCGAGCTTC
Source organism: Picea engelmannii (assembly GCA_009831015.1). Lineage (NCBI taxonomy): Eukaryota > Viridiplantae > Streptophyta > Pinopsida > Pinales > Pinaceae > Picea > Picea engelmannii. The sequence continues at coordinate 324,016 of ML792615.1, forward strand.
GGGCCTTTGGAAGTTTTAAACGCTCCCACTTCAAACCTCTCGAAGCTTATTTCCCCGAACACTTGGATCGGACGCCACGTGTTCCCTTCAATATCAACGGCTCATGCTCACCTCGGGGCATTGTGCTCTGGTGCTATACTTTGTGCGATTTTTGGACTCTCGAATGCCTGTGAGTCGTTGATCTGAACTAGCAGATTGGATCTCCACCGTTGAAAGATAAACTTGCATATCACTTGTGCTTCAAGCCCGAAATGGACTATTAGGAAAGTTGTTCTTTGTGTCTTTGGTTGTGGCCAGCATGATAGAGGATTTGGACCATTGGTTGTGGGTTGGGAAAATAGGGAGACGAGGGCACTTTAAACACAAAGGGGGGAAAACGAAAAAATGATTTTACAAGCCGAAGGGGAAAAATCTTAAGACTTGGTCTATGAAAAGGAGAGAGACAGGGAAAAATTACAGTCTTAGGTAGAAACCACACACCCACAGGGCTCTGACAAGTTCATGTGATAACACTCCCTTTGAGGTATGTCTTGTCTTCCATCCTTTGGATCCTTATAAGTTTTCTTTATATTTTCCTCTTCCAGCTACTTCTCATCTTCAAAAAGAGAAAGATAAGGCACAAAATTTTGTTCATCACTTGCAATATATTCAATCCAAAGTCATTCAGATTCTTTAGAAGACTCAAGAAAAGAAGAAAAAAATTGTGGACCAACATCATGTTCCACATCATTTAAAATTTGGTGACAAAGTATCATTTCATTTGAACAAACGTCAATTTCAGGATAAATCATATAATAAGTTCAAAACCATTCGGTATGGCCCCTACTCCATCATCCAACAAGTGTCTCAAAATGCTTTTTGCCTTGATCTTCCAACTCACTTAGGAATCTGTGATGTGGTCAATGTGGATCTTCTCAAACCATATCATCGGTCCACTTTGGAGTCAGAGGTTCTGACCAATCATACTACAGCTATTGTCCCTGATTTTCATCCTCCACTTTATACAAATCAATTTTTTGACCAGAAGACTGGCTAGACTCATCAAGGGTCTACTACTTCTTACCTTGTCGTTAAACAAGGAAAGTATCCTCACCACACCTGGTGGATTTCTCAACATCAACTGCAATAGCATTTTCCCTCATTCCCAAAAGCATTAGAGTATAATTCTTCTATTGTTGAGACGAATGATAGGGAATAAATGCTTAGTGCATAGTTTGGATTTTTCTCATGCATTTTTAACTTCTATTTGTAGTAGGAAACTAATATGAGTGTGAGTGTGTCGAAGCTTTTGGTTTCCTAGTCTTAGGGGATAGTTGAGATCTTCATGTACATAGTTCAGATATGCATGGGCATAGTTGAGATCTTTTCTCAACCTACCCCCTTATGTTGTACTTAAATCCTAATTTGTTGGATCTGGAGAGATTTTATCTCCTTACTATGTTGAGTTTGTTTTCCATTGTAAAGCTAGAAAAGAAATCTTTGAGTTCAATTAAATTATTCAGAGATTCTTATTTCACACTTTTCTTTATGTTGAACTCTATTTGAGTATATTTTCCACATCATTAAGAGTGATTGAGACAATGTGCAAAGGAATTTTGTAGTGTTAGCACAGGGCAATGGAGGATTAGAAATACTATGTGGATAATGGTTTCAATGTAAAATAATGGTATCATTGTTGGATTACTGAGAGGGGGGGTGAATCACTAATAGAGCAATTTACTCCTTTTTAACCATATAATCCAAGTGATATATCAATGTATCATTATCATCCAATAACTGCAGAGTAAATAAGAAATGAACAAAATAGCAATCATACACATACACAGTACACCAATGTTTTATGTGGAAACCCAAAGTGGTAGAAAACCATGGAATGATTTATCTTATATGTCTTGAAGAATTACATTCATTGGAAGCACCAACTTCCTTTTTTTTCTAGCTGCAACTGGAAGGAGGCTCCAACCCCCTAGTTTCTCAGGCTACAACCTGAGGGAAGCACCAACTTCCCAATTCTTTAGCTACAACTAGAAGGAAGCTACAACCCCCTATGTTCTCTGGCTACAACCGGAAGGTGGCTACAACCACCTATCCTTTCCCCATCCAACCACCCCGACGTATAAGTAGAATGATGGAACCACTATCACACTATAACTGTGAGATATACTGATGTAAACTTGTACCAATCAACCTGCACCAAATAACCTGTACCAATAACCTGAACCATGCATCAACCATGCGTCAACCTGTACCTCAAACTGTAATCAACCTGTACCATAAACAAGTGCATCAACCATGCACCAACCTATACCAAACAGCATGCAATAAACCTGTACCATAAAAAAGTGCATCAACCATGCACCAGCCTGTACCTCAACATGTACCATGAACAAGTGCATCAACCATGCACCAAACCTGTACAAATAACCTATCACAACAACTTGTCCAAACAACCTATCACAACAACCTGTCTCATCAATGTTATCAACCAAATCAGATCTACTCACCAATATCAATCACCAAGACAACTCTCAAAGATGTGCATCAACCAAGCATAACACAACAACTCATAATCATCACCAAGATCAATATGTGCTTCTAATAATACAAGTATGCTACATCATCCATAAACCATGTATCAACAATACTACTAACAAGTGCCTCCAACCATGTACCAAGTATGTACCAATCATGTATCAACTACTCATCAATATGCACCAACATCATCAACTATACACCTCATGTATGTGTCAACTCATCAACTACTTGTCTCAACCATGTACCTGACATGTACCTCAACAAAATTCCCTCATCAATTTCATCATCCAAATATGATTTGTAAATATGTAATATACATGGTGTATATGATCACAGACCTGCAAACCTTCCTTAACTTTAACAACAAGAGACTATCATTTTCATCAAACGTTTCTTTAGTCACACAAGACTAGTTTTGGATTAGGCAACAACCCTAACTTGAAATAATCATAACTGTGTACCTGTAATGATTAAAGAACTAAAATTGATACACAATGTTATTCAGTGTGCTCTATACAATTCCTCCAGGTGTCACTACTTGGAACCTCTCAGAAAAGGAGTTATGGAAAAAATGGCACACCTTGTTGAATATTGGCTTATTCTAGAGAGCGACCTTGTAGAGCGTGCCCCACACGGAATATTTGTTGAATTGTTATGAAACTATTACAGAGAATACTAAATAATTTACTATAACCAACACATTTTGTCTTACTAAATTTGGATCTTTTATGAAGAAGTTATGATGTTTTTACCCAAAACACATGTTTTTGACTAGTTTCAGGACTAGCCACAAACCCTATTTTCCACGGAGTATAACTCCAAAAATACAATGACCCACAAGATGAATTTTTTACCACATATACTTGGATATGTTTACTCAATGGAATATAAATTTCATGGTATGAATCATTCTAGAAAAAACGTTATTGCAAAAATGGTGAGATGACCTGATAAAAAAAAAAAAAAAAAAACCTTAGAAAGCATTATCAAAAGAATTTATCCTTCCTTGAATTCCGGACTTATTTTCTTCACTTTCCTCAAAAATTAGGCTTATATATCCTTTGGTTACCTTAGACACCTATAGGTATTCAATATTCTCAAGTGTTTTTAAAATGAGAGAGCCTTGCCTCTTATTTATACTCTCCAAGTAGCTTCCTTAAAAACATCTTCTAGGTCACTTTACCCACTTTCCTTATTTTAGGGTTAACCCACTTCTAATTTCTCCATTAAATTTATTATTTAAATAATTTATTTTGTATTCACTTTGAATTATAGTACACTCATCACTTCACTTTATTATTTACCTTCTAAAATCTCTTAAACCACTTTGACTACTTTGACCTTTTGGGGCTTCTAAATGACATATGAGGGTCCTCCAACTTCGTAAGGCCATAAGTCTCAAACCGTGAGGAGTTATGTGATGTTCCACATACCACCAGAAATTGAATGACATGTACTATCCATATATAATAGTATTACCTACAAATATATCAAAATTCATACCATTATCCATCAAGCAAACTTGGGTCCATTACCCAAACCTGGGTTCTCTGACTTCTCATGGCCATAACTCTCTAGCCGTGAGGAGTTATGTGACATTCCACATACCACCGGAAATGGTATGACAAGAAATATCCATCTAGGATAGTTTCACTGACAAATTCACTGACCTTCATCTCATTATCCCACAAATAAGCATGGGTTCTCTTACCATACTTATATGATAACTCAATCTGCAAAGCGTCTTCTCGTGAAAGATTTCACCATAAGGGGACCACTTTGGATTTCATCCATTTGTACTTATAATCAACCATGACAAGGAAATAATGAGTCATATTTACATCAAACAAACTTGGGTCCATTACCCAAACCTTTGTGCCACTGGGATTTTCTACCGTACCTTCTCCAAGGGTTGACATCAATCTACAATATCACTCTCCAATAGTTGACATCAATGACAACCAACAATCCATACCAACTATCCATCAATCTAAACCAATTGTCTGATAATCTCCCCCTTTGGCATTGATGGCAACACTTAGTCATGATAACATTCATGCTTATACTCTTCATCAATGTTTCTATCTCTCCCCCTTTGACATCAATGGAAAAGGGTATCTCCCTTTGGGGCTGCTCCTCCTGTCTGAACTCTCCTTGGGGTTGCTCCCCCTGTCTACGTGCCTTTGATTTTTCTTTGTGTTTATAATCCTCTTATTACTCTCTTTCCCTTCATATGAATAATATCTCCCCCTTTGATAAAAGGTATCACTCTGAAGTCATATCGCTCATTCTTCCCTTATGGCAATCGCTCCCCTTATAAACATGCATCTATGCTCTCTCTCCAAGCATTTACCTTTTTCATCTGATAAATCTCTCCCCTTTTGTCCTATTTATGGTGCTTCCTCGTGTACATATAATACATATAAGATAAGAATTCAAAAGTATTCATTTTGGAGTAGAAATTACTCCTAGTCTCTGGCGAAGATACTCAAGGGATTCCCATGGAAGCGGTTTTGTAAAGATGTATGACACTTGTTCTTTTGTTTCCACATATTCAACTTTGATGTTCTTCTCTGCAACCCATTCCCGTAGAAAGTGATACTTGATTGGAATGTGCTTTGTCTTGGAGTTCATCACTGGTTTTTTGAGATACTGATGGTGCTTGTATTATCACAATAGATTGGAATGGGCTCATCATACTCAACCTGTATATCTGTCAAAGTTTGTTTCATCCAAAGAGCCTATGTACAACATGATGTTGCTACAATATACTCTTCCTCGATTGTAGATAAATATATTGATGATTATTTCTTGCTTATCCATGATACTAAACACTCACCCAAGTAGAATGCTACTCCACTGGTGCTTCGTCGGTCGTCAATACAACCTGTCCAATCTGCATCTGTGTAGGCAATAAGTGATAGATCCTTTCCTTTTGGATACCATAATCCAAACTCTTATGTTCCTTTGAGATATCTGAAAATCCTCTTCACTGCTAATACATGTGATTCCTTTGGTGCTGCTTGAAATCGTGCCACCTGTCCAACTGCCTGCATTACATCTGGTCTGGATGTTGTCACATATAGTAAGATACCAATCATTGACATGTACTACCTCTAGTTTGTAGACTTTGAATCATCATATTTTCTCAACTTGCAACTGGTTTGCATAGGAGTGTTAACTGGCTTGCAATCTTCCATTCCGAACCTCTTTAGCATTTCTCGGACATACTTAGTTTGAGAAATAAAAATTCCTTGGTTTCTTTGACATATATGAAGGCCCAAAAAGAAGAATAGTCCTCCAATTAATGAAATTTCAAAATCATTATGCATATCCTTTGCAAATTTATGGCTTAACCTGTTATTAGTACTTCCAAAACAATATCATCAACATAAATTTCAATTAATAAAATATTACCTTGAGTTACCTTGATGTAGAGGTTGTTGTCTGCACTTCCTTTCCATAGTTCGTAGGGATTTTTGTCATTGTTGTTTCTGAGAATTAATCTATTTTGAATGTGAACTGATGTATGCACTGCATGTGTCCAAAAAATATCTGCTAAGTGTTCTTGCGAATCCATCTCTGTCCATGCTGTCCAAGACTCTACTTGCACAATTGTCCATAATGATGACCCATTTATCACTATACTATCATGAAGTCTTGATTAATCTATCAAATTGTACTTCTACTAACTGATTTCTCTGAATCTATCTTCTCAAACTCTGCAAGTTGTTCGAAGGATAGTTCTTTGGTCTGTCACAACTATCACATAGATTCCCCCTGTCTAATATTCATATTACTTGGGAGTCTCTGAGTCATATGGCTCAGAACAATTCCTTCTCTGATGTATATTCATCATCATCTTCATTGGTAGATTCATTATCTCTATGAGCTTTGACTTCTTTCTTTCTATCTGTGGATTCATCTTTCACTACAATGCCTGAAGGTACAATCTCTTGAACATGTTTCTTATTTACTTGTCCTTCCTTTCTTTCAGTTATTTTCCAAACCTTTCAGTATCTGACATCTTTCCTTTTCTTTGTAGAATTTTCTTCATCTCGTTTTATTACCAATCTTGCAATCTCTGGTACCTGGTCTTTGTTCACATGTTCTTCCTATTTTCTTATCCATACTTTCTTATATCTGATATCAGAATTCTCTTTCATGGAAGTATCGATCATGTTTCTACAATCAGTGGCTATGTGTCCATAGTTATGACATTTGTAACACTCAATGTTACGTGCGACCACATAGGCACGGTTTGCTTGAACATTTCTTTTATAATCCCTGCAATCAGCAACCTTATGTCCAAAGTTAGTACAATAAAAACAATGACCATAAAATAAATTTTCATACCTGGGAGTGAATGATCTTATTTGTGGTGTAGTCCTTCTGAATTTTTTCCTTGACTGATCATGATCATGATTGAAGCTTCTTTGTGGCTTGAACATGGATGGTATTCTTGAATATGTATCTTCAATAGTTTTCTTAGATTCTGGTTGACCATGATTCCTTCCTTTGAGTACTTCTACATAACTCTTTCTATTTTCTTCATTCTTCTTTTCTAGCAACGTAGAGTGCTTCTCTTAATTCTATACCACTGATGTGGATGTTTCTATCTCTTCAACGTTCTTGTTGAGCTTGACGATTCTGACTATTAGTGTGACAACTTCTTCAATATTCTCAACCTCTTTTTTTTTCTTCGTTATCTAAGACTTCATGACCTCTTCTGTTCTCTTTGCTTCTTCAAGTTGGATTTTCAATGTAATTATTTCTTCTTCCAGTCTTCTCTCTTCTTGACCAAACTCTTCCTCAAGTTGGTTTAAGTCATTGGTTCTTTCCTTGAGATGATCCA
>ML792615.1:335819-360688 GCA_009831015.1 Picea engelmannii
AGAGAGAGAGAGAGAGAGAGAGAGAGAGAGAGATATGTATTATTTTATTTTATTTTGTAACTAGGGGAATCGGTAGCGGCGGCAGTATCGTATTCGCGTGACACGGGTTCGAATCTTGGTGGCTACCTTATAACCCCTAGGGAGAATCACACAACCCGCAAGAACGTCTCCGGATAAATCAAGGTGAGAATCGAACTTGAGACCTCATTTTTACATTTCCTTCCATTTACACGGCACATGTCAACTGGTCTATCACCCCTACGGATGTTTATATTTATATTTGAATAACATAAGATATTACTATTATTATTTATTATAAGATTTTGGTTTTTTTTAAAACCAACATATAATCATGCCTCTCGTAACAACATCTCTATCATACTAAGTACAAGTGTCTTTCAACCCAATAAAAATAAGAAATAAAAAATAACTTAGTTCAAGTCACATGTGATAGATATGAAAGAAAATCAATAGTCGTATGTGGATGTGCATGGATCCACTAGCATGTCAACTAATGAGTGGTCAAGGGTGTACCCTAATGCCCCTCCCAATGAGATTCTGTACACGGGGAATCATATAGAAGCGCAAAAGAAATGTATGGATGGTAGATAAGTGGTTGAAATGAGTTTATAAGTGGTTATTCAACCTATTCTTAATTATGTAAACATTGTCTAGTCTCGATGATGTCTACCATTACCTGAAATTTAATAAATAGAAATAAATATATTATGAGTCCCATGAATTATTTGCAGTTATAAGGAAAATATAAGTCACTTTCAAGGGGTATTTCTTATGAGTTCCTATGAATAAGAAATAAGAAATAATTTGCAACAATTGTTTGTGTATGATCATTGTGGGATTGAAGGAAATCATCCGAAATCATCCATGTGGTAAAAGAATACTCATTGGAAATCGTTTGAGTGTTCGTACAACTAAAAATAGCGCTTACAACCAAATATTATATGTTTTGAATCTTGGAAATGGGATTAAAGAGAATGACCAATTATTTTCCTAGGATTGGGTGTGACTATGTGGAATAATATTATGGCCTTCCCAAAAGTGAGAGAATTTTCCCATCTAATGTGTGAGTGTGTAGTTATTTTTTTCCTTCATTTGTATGACTATTGGGTTAAAGGAAATGATCATAGTTATGTTAAGAATGAAATGAACGATAGCATTGACACATAATGAAAAAAAAAAAAAAAGGTACAATGAAAAATAATCTTTATTAATGAATGTTTGGTGGTGAAATATACTATACAAGTACAATGTCTAAAATTGTGGTAATTATCTCTTAGAAGATATGTGTCCATTGTTTTCTATACACATTCATAAAAATCTCATCAAAGAGGTTAAAACTACATTATAATTATGTTAAATAATAGGCCAAAAACCTAATATTTACTAATCCTAACCTTGATATGAAGCTAGGGCTTAGTGTGATGTTGAGTTTGGAAAAACATGAGTTGTACAAGAAAAAATGAGGGTGGGGGGAAGACTCAGTGGGACCATAATTTTTTGCTCGTTTCAACATTTTAGGTCTTCCTTAGTTCATTGGAAAGAGAAATTGCATACTAATTTAGTTGCTCTTATTTTGGTGTCAAAACTTTTAAAAGGTGCATAAAAAGGCCCCAAAATTGTGATGGATGTTTACAACCTGAAAACTATGGAAATTGTTCATATTAAGTTTTTTCTAAGATGACCTCGAATGACCATCTAAATCAAAAAATGAAAGATGAGAATTAGACTTGGGTTTTAGCTACATCATAGTAGTGTTACTCACCACTCCTATAGGCCACTTTCAAACATAGCATAATGGGTCTTGGGGGAAGGAGAGAACATTGGGCATTGTTTGGGAGGAAAATTTGGGCCTATTTTGTTCTTGGAAAGAGCATATCATCAAGTAAACAATCTTTGATTAAAAAAAGCCATGCATTCAACGATATTCAATGAACTTAATAGCTTTTTAACATTTTAACATTTTATGGAACAAAATAGTACAACCCTTCTCTCTTATGCCTCTAATTTGGGCAAGCTGATAGGATTGTGACCCATTACTCAAGTTGGGCAAGTTCATTAATGACTACATGAACGCAAGTTCATTAATTACTACAAGAACTCGTGATTTGTAAGTTAGAAGATGAATTTATTTTTTCATTGTTACCAACTAAAGAAAGAAAATAAATATTGCAAAGATAAGTAACGTCGTAATGAGATAGGGCACTAGACAAGACCTAAAATTGCATTGGCACAAAATAATCTATAAAATATGTGAGATGAATAGTGTAGAGGATGAAAAGCACTTTCTCTAAGGCTAGTTAGCCTATAAAGATGTTAGATCTAATTTTTAAAACATTTTTAATAAAATCAAACTACCTAGCTTATTAACTCATAAAAAATAAAAAATAAAAGAACTTAGAAATTTCATTTCCAAAATATTCCATCATAAAAATATATATATAAATTAAAGTAATTAATTTAATTTTATAGGTCAAATAAGTCGTCCTCCTCCTCCTCCTCCTCCTCCTCCTCCTCCTCCTCCTCATCATCATCATCATCACCACCACCACCACCACCACCACCACCATCATCATCATCGTCATCATCACCACCACCACCACCACCACCACCACCATCACCATCACCATCACCATCACCATCACCATCATCATCATCATCAAAAACAAGAATTAAAAAAAAAAAAGGCTTTCACAATAAAATAAAATATTTTTAAAAAATAACAAATAAATTAATTTTAAAAATAACATAAAAAATAATGATAAATTAAAACAAACTTTTAAAAAAACAATAAAATGGAAATGGAAAAAAAAACTAGATATGGGTTTAATGCTATTAATTGGCATGATTTTCCCTGTCCGATGATCACAAACACATTTTTTTTATAATAACACAAATATTTATTATTGGTTTTTTTCTATTTTAATTTTTTTAGTTTTTTTTAATTTATTTTTAAGTATATTAAATTTTATATATTTTTTGTTTTTTTATAAATCAAAAATTGCAAATTGTTAAAGGAGATAGACTTTCCCCTAGTGATTATCTCCCAAGGGATCTGGATTTTGGAGATGGATTTGCCCTTTGTGGTTGGCTCTAAAAAGGTTTGGATTTTGGAGATGGATTTGGCTTTAGTGATTGATTCCTAAGGGATCTGGATTTTGGAGATGGATTTTCTTCTAATTATTAGCTCTTAAGGTAATTATTAGCTCTTAAGGGGTTTGGGGATCAATCAACTTACTCCAAATTTATCTCACTCAAAATAATTTATCATTTCAAAGCATCCACCCTACATGTATATTTAACCCAAGAGTGCTTCCTATGTCCTCCATTCTTGAATGTACTCAAATATCAACATAATAAATTATAGATGGAATGCATGACCACATGGATAGACATATGTAATTCCCATGATATATAAGAAAGAGAAGACATCCTTAAATCCATCTCATGCACCCCCACAATAGCATTTCTAAAAGAGATACATTTCTAAAAGAGATATTTATGATTATTGAGGATAGAGGTGGTGCTCAATAAATATAGTATATTAAAATGCACACCCTCACATTTCACTTTATTAAGTCATCACCCTTCACTTCATGAAAATATAATAAGTCATGGTAAAGATAAGTCAAAATACAAAATTCATGGTAAATATAAGTCATGGTAAAGATAGGGAATTATGTAACAAAGTCATGTAAACCTAATACTTTCACTTTACTAGGTCATCGCCCTCAACTTCATGAAAATACAATAAGTCATGGTAAAGCTCAAGATTTATGTAACAAAGTTATGTAAACCTAACATTTTTTCTTGAGGGGTTATAAATAGCAGTGGTGGAATAAAAGTTTCTTCTTGTCTTTCATAAATGAAAGAAAGTATACCTGATATATGCTTGAAAAGAGTGGTAACCATGCTACCTCTCCCACAAGAAATAGAATTCACCAACCAGACACACACATATACATCTACACCATGAACAACACACATATACATCTACACCATGAACAACACACAACTATGTCCAATTAATGTGTAACATTTTCCATTCTCCACCACTTAGTTCTATGAAGGTAAGGTCATGAAAGAGAAACTTCAATTTCTTCTTAAGTAGGTGAGGTCTTGGTTTTACCTTAGCTAGCTCTACAAAGGTAAGGTTCTGAAAGGGGGAGATTGATTACAACAGAGTTTGATATGGAGTCCTTGGCCCATACCTAGGGTATGGTTTTCTTCCTTTTCCCCCCAAGTGTTGAGACTAATTTGATTTATTGATTGGAAGGGAGTATTCTCAAGGGCTCAGCCCCAAAGGAAGCTAAAGGAAAAAATGATGTTCTTCTCTAGGGCTTAGCCCAAGGAAAAACTAATGGTCTTCTCTAGGGATTCTCAAGGAAATAACCTTCAAACATAATTTAGTGAGAAGTGATATTCATATGAACTTATCCACTTCAAATTTATCTCTTTGAACCACCTTCTTTCTCCCCTAAGGAGGGGAGGGGATCGCAATAACCAATATATTCCAAATATGGGTTGCTAACTCAATGGTAGAGTACTCAACTTTGAAGAGTGAGTAGGTTCTTGTCTTGTTCTTGAGGCTCATCCAACTCACTATGATGTTCAATTGGTGTGGTTTGTTCATACAGTCTAGTCTTTCTCATCCAATAGTTCTAATTCACCATCCTTGACCACATTTTGACCATGATGACATTACTATCAGAGTTTCCAATCGCACCACTTGTAACTATATGATCATAAGTTAACCCAAGCAATTGACTTTTGATTTCAAGGTATAATTGTATACGGTCATGATTTGAAATTTGTGGTGTAATGTCAATAGTCTTTAACCAATGCGGTAATAGTTTTTCACAAAAGAAAAGAAAAAAAATCAAAACAGCAAAACACCTTTTTCTTAACCGCTATTTGTATGAGATTTGAGTAGTCATCAAAAAGTGACTTCAACTTTTCTTTTTTGTGTGTGTTTTAGACTTATTTGTTTTAATGGTTCAATTTGATTTTTTTAGGAATTGAATTTTATTTAATTTTAAAAATTTAATTCTTTTAAATTTAATATAAATAAAATGTTTTTATTTTGAAACATCATAGAAAATATTTTAATCTTAAAAATTTATTTTTTCGATGGAAAAAACTTATATATTTGTAATTTATAAAATATCTAATTTTCATAAATTATATTTTTTCATCATTTAATTTTCACTTACAATAAAAATGTACAAATTCATCATTTAATTTCCACATACCATGAAAAATGAACAAAATAATAGATTATTTGATCATAATCATAAAATATACATTAAAGACATTGTTTCATTGTTTTTATGGTATTATATGTATTTAATGCAATATTATGTAAGATTTAGGGAAGTTTGAGTATTTAAGGCATTCTTGGCATTTTGTGCTTATGAAATTTAGAAAAATTTAAATATTATTTTTTTATGGAATTTAGTGTTTTAATGCAATTTCAACTTTATTTTTATTTTTGTGTTTTTAATATAATTTAATGTAAGATATAGAAACGTTTGAACCTTATTTTTATTTTTGTGTTTTTAATATAATTTAATGTAGAATATAGAAACGTTTGAACCTTATTTTTATTTTTATGTCATTTAATGTTATTAATGCAATTTTTTATAGATAATGTAGAGAAGTTTAAGGAACTTTGTAAGACAATTTTATGATGGATTTGGAAAAGTTGAAAGATTCTTTTAATTTAAAAAGTTTTCATCAATTATGAAAGGATGGATGTTTACACCTCAAAACAATGCAAACGTAGAGATCCTTGAGTTCAAAGCTCACCAAAGGAGATCGAATGATTAGTACTTGAAGGTTGCTTCAGTCCCCTTTCTCCCACTGAAAACTTGAAGTCACAATGTGTTAGGTCAACTTTCATGTTCTTTCAAATTAATGACCACATCTTGGATCGAGTCCCCTTAACTACAAGCATGATTTAATGGATTAAATTCTTAGTATAAATTAAAGTCTTATTCATATTCGTACTAATGTGAAAGATTGCTCCTCGTGGAGACTCTTGAGTTCAAATCTACAAGCGGGAAAGAATAGCGAATCTCAAACCTTATGACAAAAGTCAACCGTGATATTTTTTTAAAATTGTTGCCCATTTGTCTTAAAGATTCTCTAATCAAATTTTGAAACATAATCAAGTACGTTTGAAAAAATGTTCATATGACGACAAACTATGATAAGCTTGGTAGTTGAAAAATAGGCAATTTAGTTCAACTTAAATCGTGGGGATGGATTGCAAATTTGTTGACCTCCAAATGACAAATAGATATACCAAATACTTGCAAGTACTTTGTTTATCTTTTTCTGTTTGTTTAAATATAATATATAAAGTTTTTAATATCTATTTATAATTAAATTAAATTTAAGAAGCTAATTTAATTGATTGTAGTTAATATTGTTGAATATTGAATTAATTTTATATTAATAGATGACATTGTCAATTGGGTTTAGTAAGAGTGGTTGTGGGATGGAGCGTTGTCCTAATTACCTAAGTTATATTCCCGTAAATGACATGTTGAGCACATAATGAGTATATTATTGTAACAACTTTGAGTCTTATTGTTGATCTAGTCTTGTGTTCTGAAGAATCTAGGGTTTACCCTAGATACCATCGTTGAAATTAGGGGAAGTGCTCGAGCGTTTTCCCTAGGATATGTTACTTGGAAAAGAAGGATAATAGATGGCATTGTTTGTGCGTGTGTTTCCAATAAAAACACTATTCATTATAACGATGAGATGAGGATAATGATAACGATGATGATAACAAGGATGAGGATGACGATGATGATGAGGTCGAGGACAAGGATGATGATGACAATGACAATGATGATGATGGCAATGATGAGAATGGCAAGGAAGAGGATGGTGATGACAATGACAACGATGATGACAATGACAATGATGATGACGATGATGATGACAATGAGGACAATGGCGATGGCAATAGAGACGACAATGACAATGGCGATAGAGAAGACGATGACAATGAGGATGATGGCGATGGCGATAGAGACGACGATTGTCAACAACAATGACGACGATGATGATGATGATGACGATAATGACAATGGTAATGACAATGACAACAATGGCGATGATGACGATGACAATGACGATGACAACATTGATAATGATGACGATGACAATGACAAATGATGATGATGATGATGACGATGATGATGAAAATAATGGAAATGATGATGACAATGACGATGATGATGATAACAATGACAATGATGACGAAGACGACAATGATGATGACAACAATGATGACCATGATTGTGATGAGGACAATGATGATGACGACAATGACGATGACAATGATGATGATGGTGGTGGTGACAACGATGACGATAATAACGATGATAATGACATCAATGATGACGACGATGATGATGATGACAACGGCGTCGATGATGATGATGATGATGACAGCAATGATGATGACAATGATAATGATGATGATGATAATGATGATGATGATAATAATGTGATGATGATAATAATGGTGATGATTATGATGACGAGGATGACAATGACGACGACGATGATGATAATGATGATGACCATGATGACGATAATGATGGTGGTGATGAAAATAATGATAATGATGGTTATGATGATTAGAATGACAATGATAACGACAATGATGATGATGATGATGATGACAATGACAATGACAATGACAACAATGATCACAATGACGATGGTGATGATGACGACGGTGATGATGATGGTGATGGTGATGACAACAACAATGACGATGATGATGAAAGATGATGACAATGATGATGACGATGATGATGGTAGTGATGACTATGATGATGAAGACAATGAGCATGACAATGAGGAGGAGGAGGAGGATGACAATGACAATGACGATGATGAGGATGAAGATGATGATGATGAGGTTGATGATGAGGATGATGATGACAATGACGATGAGCATGATGATGAGGATGCAGGTGATGATGATGATGATGATGATGAGGATGAGGATGAGGATGATGACAATGACAATGACAACGATGGCAATGATGATTATGATGACCATGATGAGGATGAGGATTATGACAATAATGATGATGATGATTACGAAAATGATGATGATGATGACAACGATGACAATGACGACGAAAATGATGATGATGATCACGACGACAATGAAAACGATTATTATTATTATTAACGTCCATTGAGACTAGCATTGGTTTATCAGATCTTAAGAAATAGAAAAAAGGAAGGAATTGCTTGGTTTGCTTTAGAATTTTATTTCTTTCCTCAATAAGCTTGAATAGAAGCATTCCTAAAGCACCATAGCTTTGATGAGTTATAAGTTTAGGAAGGTTGGTATTGTAGAAAATATTCTGAAATTGAGATCTAATGTGGGTGTACGTAGGACATTATAAGAGAAAGTGTTTTTCATCTTCAACCCTCTTATTGTCACAAAGATGACAAATTATTTTGACCCACAACATTTTAAGAATTATCCAACAACCTTTTTCACTATGGAGCTTGTGAGAGTTCGTTCCTATTTCAACAACGTTGACATTCTTCTTTACGCTAGTTAAAACAGATAGATACTTTTGATCTTCTAGATTAGGGTTAATCACCTCCTTGTAGTATTGTAATTTTATCTTATCCTCTAATCCATTATCACACCATAATTTGTAGGGATCTAGCTTAGAAAGGTGTAAAATCTTCTATTGTTTTCTATTTGTATGGTACTTTTTCTTTTCTTTTCATTAGGGATTTGTACCTATTCATCTTGTCATATTTTATGGACTCGTTAGAAGCATCCCTAATGGCTCTTATAGCAATCTTACACTCTTATCATAACAAGGGTTGGTCACTCTATTTTCCTTTTTACCCTACACCTCGTAGAGAATTTGTTGATGGAAGTAGAGAGGGTTGTTGTAAAATTATGATAGAGGTCTTCAATATCATCCTAAAAATATAAGCATTATTTTTGTTGAAGATCAAGTACTTTGGGTTATTATAATTATCTTCTATAGGGATTTTGTGCATGACAAAGTTTAGAGTTAGGGTTAAAGGTCTATGATATGATTCTGGCTCGGGATCCTCTAAGATGTCAAAATTTACTATTTGGTTGTATGTGGGGATATCAGATATCACATAATCTACGACATTCCTGCCAATCCCATGGATACAAGTCATCATATTGGATTTCAACCGCTTCATTAGACCATTGCAAATTATTAAATCTTGAGAACTACATATCTTAATAAGTTTAGAACCAAATAAATTCTCAACCAAGTCATCAAAGCTTATTTTGTATCTATTATCTAAAACAAGGTCTTCATTTAACCATAGATAATTAGGGTTGGAATCATTACTTAAAAAAATAGCTTGGTTAGTCATTTTTCTAGCATCAAAGTCTCCTAGCAAGAGGATAATGCCTTTATTTCTCAAACTATAAATGTCATTTTCTAAGGCTTTGTAAGGACAATTTTTATCTACATTGTTTTTCTTACAAAAGGTAATAATAATAGGCACTAAATAGCATATTGTTGTATAAAAAAAATTAGCATTAATGTCTGAAATCTACATCCACATAGACTAATTGAGAGGGTCTTTCTTCTGAAGCCTAATATGAGGGAAAAATTATTCTTTATGTAAAAAGCTATACTTCCAATCCCTCTACAATAGAATCTTTGGTTTCATTTCGATAAGCAATATAATATCAATTCCACTCGAGATCCAACTTAACATGGGACTTTTGCTCCATGGAAAGCCACAACATTTCTAAGAGACAATCTGAAGTGTCCCAAATTCCTATTTATTATATATTTTTGGTATATATCCCTAATAATAGCTTTTCTATTTCAATTTTCCTTCATCACTAGCTTCTTTTACCTTTTGAATTTCCTTCCTTAATTCAACTCAATCTTTTGGAATGAGGTATTCATTTATAAATATTCATGCCCCTTTTGGACTAAAAGTTTTACCGAGTATTTATGGTCATTAGAGCTGACCTTAACATGAATTAACCTATCTTTATGCTCAATAATTTTTCCCAGACCTTCTACTTCTATGAGACAAGTTCTTTCAATTTGTAACTTATTTTGTAATTCTTCATTGACTAGGGCTAGTGTGTCCTCTTTCAAACCAAAAATTATGAGGTTTAAGGATCTTTTATTACACTCATAGTCTAACTCTATAAGCTTGTTCATTTACTCTTTGATGGGATTGATATCCAATTTACCTTCCAGACTATTGAGGGCCAAATTGATATTTATCATTTATTCTAGCTCTTTAATCTTGTTCTTCATTGCAAGATTTTCTAGATTATGAACATCTTCTTCTTGGGTTAGTTTTTGAGTTTCTTGGTTTGTTTGTCTATTTCTTGCAACTTAATCTCCATTGTTTGTAACTCATTCTCTAACACTATTATTTTGTTTATTTCTGAATCTTGTCTTTAAAAGATGCAAACTTATCATCAAGCATTACTTCTAACTTTGTTTGACATTTATCTTCACTTTCTTCCCTACATTTCTAAGTGATTATATATATTCACAAAAAATCCCCTTAAGAGCCTTTGGTAAATGTGGTGAATTGTTCATATCGTAATAAAGAAATAGAGGAAATAAAATATAACCAAGACTCAAAGAAGGAACTTGTACACCTAACTAGGTCAAGCTCTATGATGCCTTGGAGTAATTCTAAACACAACTTGAATATTTTGAACCCCTATGCTTGAATGTGCCCTAACTTGACTCAATAATGGTCTACTCAATGACAGCTCTACAAACTTGCCTTAAAAATACTTAAATCATTATTTGTCTTAGAATGAATCTCCCTCAAGGAATAGACCACCTCAAAAAATAAATCCACAAAACCTAAATCAATCTATTCTCTATACTGGAATGTATCCTAAACTCTATGCAAACATATAATAAATTCAAAATAATCCAATAATAATGATGGACTTCTTCTATAAATAATGGAAATAGTGTAAGAATTAGAAATCCACAACAAAATATCAAAGGTAGAGCATTGCATATGAGATTAAAGCTAACATATTTAGAGACACCAAAGTCTAGTGTTTGTTGAAAGGTTTGGAAAGTGGAGTATTAAAATATCCCACTCTGTTTGCAGATAAATTGTCAATGGCATAAAGAAATGTAATTTAAATAATTATATCTAATCATTTTTCTAATCATCATAAAGTAGTATAAGAGTATTGGTTGATTATTAATTAGTAAGAAGTATGGAATTTAAATAATTAAATCTAATCGTTTATCTAATCATAATAAAGTAGTGGAAAAGTAATCATAATAAAGTACTGTAAAAGTATTAATTGACTATCAATTTGTAAGAAGTATTTGGATTATGGTTTATTTTATTTTTCATGTTCACAAATAGTTAGTCTGTACAGTTGAAAAGTGGTTGGCTTTGAATAGAGACTGATGAAACTGGTTGAAATTTTTGGTTTAACATTTTAGTGAAGAGCTCGTACACGTTACAAGTTATAACAGTAGAGGCAGATGAACCACTGAGACTGATGAAATTGAGTGAAAAAATCGGTTTAACACTCTGGTGAAGAACTCGTATCCACACGTAATAAGTCATGACAGGCCAGGCAGATGAACACTGGTGAAATTGATGAAACTTGGCGAGCAGTTTGGTGATGAAGTTTGAATTTAGTTCATCAGCATTTGACCAGTTTGAAATAAATTTACCAACTATAACAAACAAACATTGTCGAAGTTCGACAAATTAGACCAATGTTACAGAAAAGTTGATCTGTTCTTCCACAACATGCATTTTAAATGGCCACTGTCAGTGCTTTAATCTGTAAATCTCTGGAAACTGTTGGGTGGGTCCGTTCAGCACAGGGCCATGGTAGGGAAAAGGCAATTCTGCTTTGGGCAATGCGTGACGCAGCGGAATTAAAAGCGTACTCTCCTTGACGCCCTATTGGTTGTACAGTGGCAGAGAGTGCGCTTCAGTGAGTGGATACCTCTGTGTACGGTTCCTCCCCCACACGTCATCATCATTGCAAACACGCTCAAACATGTTAGTCGGTCGCCATCATGGCAGACATTTGATTGATGTCATCCACTACAGCCACCTAATCCCAAGAGCATCTTCCCAACTGGAACCTTTAAGTTGCTGGACACAGATTTCCATTTCAATATGAAGATGTGCAGCCATACCAGTGATAAGACTTTTTGACCAAATACAACCTCCTTCAGCGACTGTACTTTCCCTAAAATGGCGCGGTACAGACCGTTGTTTGTAAATTTTGAATCTCTGATTAGAAAAAACCACCAAATAGGTTATTGTGTGGAAAACAGATTTTACATTTCTGTGGTTTTTTTCAAACTTGACAAGATTTTTGATGGATGGTTGAAATTACAAAATTTTCAATGAATGGTTAAAATTACAAGTTTTTTTGAAATTCATTTACAATGTCTAAATTTGTGATATTACATAATATTGTTGTTAAAACTGTAATTTGTAATGACTGGATTCCTACTATTACCTATCAATATCAAAAAGGGAAGTTTGGTAATAAATAAACTGCTTCCCAAAGTGGACGCATGGATTAAGCATAAATTTACTCTCATGTTTTTTTTTTTTTGGCAGTTACAGTTTTATTAATTTAAATTTATAATTTTACCAAAGTTTAATTTCAATATGTTATATTAGGAGATCTTATATATATATATTAATATGAAAGAGATGTGTAATTTCATGTTGACATTTTAAAAATAGGAAGTCTTATACACCAATTTAGTGTTTGGCTTAGCTGTGACCTTAAAAATAGATTATTATTATTTATTATTAAGAAACCTTTTGTATACATTAATATGAAAGAGATGTGTAATTTCATGTTAATAAAATTGCTGCATAATAATTTAATATTAAATTTTTTTTAAATCAACATCAAATTTAAGTAAAAATTAGATTTCAAATAAATAAAAATATTATAAATAAATAAGTTAAAACAAATTTAGTAATTATTTAAATATATATGTTAAATAGTTTTAAATAATTGTTCAAATGTATAGAGTTAATATATTTTAATCTAAAATCTGTCATTTATATTCCCAATAAAAATATAAGATGATAAATTAAAATTATATATCAAAATTCAATTTTCTAAAAAGTTAATGTAGTTAACCAATTATAAAAGTATTTTATATTTATAAGAAGAAAATATTTATAGATGTCTTATAATTTTATTATTAAAACATTTTGAAGTTAGGTAACTAAATAATATGAGTGAAATGTGAAGTCTTTTATGTGAGAAAAGCAAAGTTGAGATGGCGAGAGTTAGGGAGTCTCCGTGATCAAAGAGGAACAACAATTTTATCTTATGTTTGGGAATTTCACTCTTGCATGATATTTTTCTGGTCAAAGAAGCCAATGGGGGTAAGGAATGTCTTGCACTCATAATTTTGTTATTAAAAAATTTTGAAATTAGGTAACTAAATAATATGAGTGAAGTGTGAAGTCTTTTATGTGAGAAAAGCAAAGTTGAGGTGGCAAGAGCGAGGGTGTCTCCATAATCAAGGAGGAACAACAGTTTTATCTTATGCTTGGGAATTGCACTCTTGCATGGTCTTCCTTTGGCCAAAGAAGCCAATGGGGACAAGGAATGTTTTGCACTCATAATTTTGTTATTAAAATTTTTTTAAGTTGGGTAACTAAATAATATGAGTGAAGTGTGAAGTCTTTTAGAGAAAAGCAAAGTTGAATGACAGGTCAATCTCATTAATTAGAGCATTAGAACATTATTCAAATCCTAACACACTATGCTTGGGAATTGCAGTCTTGCATGGTCTTCCTGTGGCCAATGGAGACAAGGAATGGTTTGAATGATCTTGCATGGTCCACCTGTGGCCAAAGTAGCCCATGGGGGCAAGGAATGTATTGCATGGTCTTCTTCTGGCCAAAGAAGCCAATGGGGGCAAGGAATGGTTTGAATGACAGGTTAATGAGATCTCATTAATTAGAGCATTAGAACATTATTCAAATCCTAACACAAAATTAGAGGAAGATTTTTCAAATCCTAACACCAAAGAAGCCAATGGGGCAAGAAATGGTTTTGAAGTTGGGTAACTAAATAATATGAGTGAAATGTGAAGTCTTTTATGTGAGAAAAGCAAAATTGAATGACAGGTCAATCTCATTAATTAGAGCATTAGAACATTATTCAAATCCTAACACATTATGCTTGGGAATTGCACTCTTGCATGGTCTTCCTGTGGCCAAAGTAGCCAATGGAGGCAAGGAATGGTTTGAATGATCTTGCATGGTCTACCTGTGGCCAAAGTAGCCCATGGGGGCAAGGAATGTCTTGCATGGTCTTCCTCTAGCCAAAGAAGCCAATGGGAAGCCAATGGAGGCAAGGAATGGTTTGAATGACAGGTTAATGAGATCTCATTGTCTTCCTCTGGCCAAAGAAGCCAATGGGAGCAAGGAATGGTTTGAATGACAAGTTAATGAGATCTCATTAATTAGAACATTATTCAAATCCTAACACCAAAAAAGCCAATGGGGACAAGAAATGGTAATAGAACATTATTCAAATCCTAACACCAAAGAAGCCAATGGGGACAAGAAATGGTAATAGAACATTATTCAAATCCTAACACCAAAGAAGCCAATGGAGGCAAGAAATGGTTTGAATAACAGGTTAATGAGATCTCATTAATTAAAGCATTAGAACATTATTCAAATCCTAACACATCACCATAGTGGCATTAGGCTAGGGGAGTTGAGGCCTCTTCTATGCATGTGGTTATTGAATGTTTCAATTGTGAACAGCACAGGCCTTGTGGGATAATGGCGAGGTAGTGGTCCGGAATTGGGTGAAATTCGATTGGTTCTTTGGAGCACTTGACCACCTGGTAAGTGTTTCCTCTGGTAATGGGCAGCTTGTAGGAGAATTCACCCTTGATTGGTTCTTTGGATTGCTTGACCACCTGGTAAGTGTTTCATCCTCTTGTAATGGGCAGCTTGTAGGAATTTACCTTGAATATGGAGAAAATTGCAAGACAATGGGCAGCTTGTGGGAGAATTCACCCAAAATTGGATTGAATTTACCTTGAATGTGGAGGAAATTGCAAGTTGGGTGCCGGATAAATCTTGGATTTTATCATTATGTGGGAAGTGCATATCATTTCTGGTCTTGTGCTTGTATTTCCCTGTTCATCTTGTTTGTTGTGCGCTCGTTTTTGGGTTTGTGCTTGTATTTCCCTGTTCATCTTGTTTGTTGTGCTCGTTTTTAGGTCTGCTCTGCAAGGGGAATTCAATGAAGGTCAGATGTTGGAAGAATCTTGGATTTTATCTTTCTGTGGGAAAGAGAATTCTAATTCTGGTCTCTGTGCTTGTACTTGCTTGTTTATCTTGTTCACTGAGCTAGATTCCGGGTTTGCCCCTGCAAGGAAAATTCAGTGTTGGAAATCTGAATATCCATTTCTGCGAAGAGTTTAGGTTCTTGTGGGTTTTTAGAGGGCCTTACAATGCCATCATTGTTCGTCTAGACAGGGTTTTCAGGGTTTTCAAAGCTGGTTCAGATTTCCACTTCCAGTTTCATTTTGCAGGTCGGATAAGTATGGAAAATAAGGATGTGCTAGAACTACAAATAACTCTGAGAAAGCATGAGGACTTAATTCAATCCATCAAGAGTTCACTACTCTCTGTGGCTTCTAAAGTCCACTATAACGAGCATCACTGCATCTTTGAGCATGTAAATATCATAACCTTATTGGTTCAGCAGAAGAAAAGGATTGACATCCTTGAAGCCGAATGCAATATACTTTACAATCTGGCTCTCAACCTCCTTAAGGACACTCTATCCACTGCTTCAGACAACATGGCTAGAGAGAATTCAATCCAAGCCGAGTTCAAAGAAGACAAAACAGTCCATCGGCTGAAGGATCCAATAGACATAGAGAAACAGAACTTTCCTCACTCAAATGATGATCAGGAAGAAGCATATAGTCTCCATGTTTTTCATTAATTCTTCTGTTTTTCTGTGTTATTAGGCTCTTAGGTGTTTTTTGAAACAGGCTACGTACATGTAGGTTAACTTGGACCATCTACTTTATAGTTTGTTGTAAGCTTTCTTTTTAGAGCTTCAAAGCACTGTTTATGTATTTTGGAAAACACTGGAACAATGCTATGTATATTGTTGCTTATATAAAATATAAGCAACACTTTTTGATTATATAAAATATCATTTCTGTTTCACTAAGCTTAAATCAAATTTATATAATTTTTTAATTTTAGATAAGTTAAAATTAAAATAAATTGATGTAAGTAAATTATTATTCTTTTTGACAAAATAAATGGTTTGTATATTCGAGGAAATGGGATAGATTCTATCTTTATTTAGATATTTTGTTTTGTTATTAACATTTTTTTAGTTTCGAGGAAATTGGATAGATTCTATACTTAGTTTTAGTTAATAATTATAATAAATAAATACAACTAAATAAGGTAATCTGATAATAAAATGATTTATTTTCAGGGATTTTTAGGAAAAGAAACTTTTGTTGTAAACATCAGTTGGTTTAGTTGGTTAATGTATGAAAGGTTTGCTTTAACTTTCAACATCATAAATTCAATTATGAATCATTTTGTGGGAAAAAATACTTCTATGAATCAACCTAAATCATTAAAATTGCCATCTCGATGAAATTCATTAATCGTTGGTTGGGATGAAGGTGATGAATTTTTGTCAAACAATAAAATTGCCATCTCGATGAAATTCATTCATTTTTGGTTAGCTAGATTGTGATCAAGGTGATGAGAAATAAGACATTTTAGTTGACAGTTAGACAACGGCACAAGCTCATCAACTAAAAAAGACATGGAATAAAACCCGTTATTACCATTTATTGAAAACTGGCAAATGTTTAAATGAATGGAACAGTCATATATTCATAGAAGGCAAGCTTAGGCATGCCTGCCTATTACAAATCGCAAATAACAACATGGTCGTTATGAATTTGTCCTTTTTCTTCCTTCCTTCACAGTTCATTTGCCGAAGCAGTCCTTCGGGCCATATCTATCTAGACCAGTACATGTAAAACAATAACTCACGCTGGCAATGTTGTCTGGTGAGGAAAAATTTGGAGGAAAACTGACTATGCTAAATAGCTAGCAGCTAACTAGCGTTTTTTTTCTTCTTTTTTCTCCAATCAAATGCACAAATGTAGTGTGGTGTGGTGTCCATTTCAAGAATGCTTGAAGATCACCCGCGAGCCAAGGAAAGTGAAACGAAAACCAGAATATATAGCAAGCAATTCCGCGGTGAAAATACTTTACTGAACTACTGGATATAAATGAAATAAATCACGAAAAGCCCATGACTGTGTTATGATATGGACAGAAACAGAAGAATTTCGACTGTCAAGGTGTGATTGCTGAGGGGGTGCGCGCTTCCGGTGTGGCTTGCTGGGGAGGAGTTTGTCCATTGGATTCTTTCGATTTATCGTCAGAGGATTGTCTGTTTCCATCGTCAGTTTCGAACTGCCTCATGTCCTCGATCATCTTCACCACGTCTTGCATTCTGGGCCTCTGATCAGGCACCGCAGCAACGCAGGCCATGGCAATCTGGAGCAACTGGACCATCTCTTCTTCTATGTTTTGGTACCTCATTAATTCCACGTCGAAGACCTCTGCTGTCCACTCCTCGCGAACCACGGATTGTACCCATCTTGGCAGATCGATGCCCTCGTCATTGAGAGAGGCCTGGTTGGGAGCCTTGCCTGTGAGAAGCTCCAGGAGTAGCACACCGAAGCTGTAGACATCGGATTTCTGTGTGACCTTGCGAGTTTCTATGACCTCCGGGGCTCTGTAACCAGCGATGCGGTTTGCTGCTGCTGCAGCGCTGAATAATGGA
Source organism: Picea engelmannii (assembly GCA_009831015.1). Taxonomy (NCBI): domain Eukaryota; kingdom Viridiplantae; phylum Streptophyta; class Pinopsida; order Pinales; family Pinaceae; genus Picea; species Picea engelmannii. The sequence goes on from ML792615.1 coordinate 353,758, forward strand.
ACGAGGCCGAAGTCTGAGACGCAGCCATCCAAATCGGTCGTTAACAGAACATTGGATGACTTTATGTTTCCATGGGTGAATTTGCCTCCGCCTTCTTCGTGGATGTGGGAAATACCCCTTGCAGCACCCAAAGCAATCCGCATCCTAGTGTCCCAATCCAAAGGAGTGCGGCCAGAGCCTCTGCTGCCTACCAGAGAAACAGCCGGGAAAAGGGTCAAACAGTTCAGGTTATAGACCTCTAATACAGTACAATACAAGCCCTAATTCTTTGTGAGCATGAATGAAATCACGAGAGAGAGATGACCAAATGGTATTTTTCATAGTTGGAAAGCAATGCAGATTTTGAAATTAGCCTAAAATAACAACAAAACTCGCAAGATACCTAGCATTGCATATTTCTAAATGAACCCAATAAACCTGAATGTGCAGGCTACGAACAAAACATTCCGAAGTGGCCAAGGAATACCTGACCCCCAAATCCAACTTGGGCAATGAACACAACAAAGATAACAAACAATGCAGATTGGCAAATTAACCCTAACTTCGATGCAGTCTTGGAGATTGATCAGGAATGTCTCCTGAGGTATTGAAGTCTTAGAAACTATTCCTTCACATATACAAGGAATACTTTACCCCCAAATCCAACTAGGACAATGAACACAACAAAGATAACAAACAATGTAGATTGGCAAGTTAACCCTAACTTCGATGCAGTATTGGAGATTGATCAGAATGTCTCCTGGACATATTAAAGTCTCAGAAATTATTCCAAAACGCTTAACATGGTGTATCAGACTCTTTATTATTCACATATATACCCACCCAATTCTCATAGAGCAAGGCAAAGCCCAGCAAAGTAAGCATATTCATCCGACAACCATTAGCAATGAACAAAACAATCTGAAGTGACCAAGAAAATCTTGACCCCAAATCCAACTTGGAAAATGAACACAACAAAGATAACAAACAATGCAGATTGGAAAATTAACCCTGCAGAGCTAAATAAATCCGGTGCAGTATTCAAGATTGATAAGGAATGTCACCATAGGAGGGACAGATGAAATTTTACTGTTCATTATTCAGATATATACTCACTGACATTTCCATAGAAGAGTAGGGGTAGGAAGAGCAAGTAAGCATGTTCATCTCAATCAATCAACCATTATGTTAGTAGGCCCACCGCCCAAACAAACAATCTGAAGTGGCCAAGAAACACTTGACCCCAAATCCGACTTGGAAAATGAACACAACAAAGATAGCAAATGATGTAGATTGGCAAATTAACACTACAGAGATAAATAAATTCGGTGCAGTATTGGTGATTGATCAGGTATCTTTAGGGGAGGAGAGACGGAGGAGATTTTACTGTTTATATTTATATATACACACTCACTGACATTTCCATAGAAGAGGAGGAGGAGGCCAAGCAAGTAAGCATATTGATCTCACAACCAATCAACCATTATGTTAGTAAGCCTGAACAAAACAATCTGAAGTGGCCAAGAAACACCTGACCTCGAATCCAACTTGAAAAATGAAAGCAACAAAGATAACAAATAATGCAGATTGGCAAATTAACACTGCAGAACTAAATAAAATTCAGTGCAGTATTGGAGGTTGATCAGAAATGTTTCTAGAGAGGAAGAGATTTTAAAGTGGTAGAAACTATTCCAAGATGCTTAACATGGAGTATCCAATAATTTATTATTCACGTACATGGGCACCAACATTACCATAGAAGAGAAAGTGGAAGTCAGGTAAGTACGCATATTCATCCCACAACCAATCAACCATTATGTTAGTAGGATGGCCAGTACCTCTATGAACACCCTACTAGCATAAGGATCATAAAGTGAAAAAACACTCACCAGCCAAGCAATTTGGGTCAGCTGCCAGCAGATGACAGAACCAACCACCCAAATACAAAGGGAAGAACTAAATATTTCAGAACAATATTGGAGATTGATCAGGAATGTCTACAGAGAGAAAGAGGGAGGAAACTTTAAAGTTGTAGAAATAATTCCAACACAGCTGACATGGTGTATCCAACTGTTTAGTATTCATAAACATCTGCATAACACCTCCATAAGAGAAGAGGAGGTCCAGCAAGTATGCGTAATCATCCCAAAACCAATCAATCATTATGTTAGTGGGATGAATCAATCATTATGTTAGTGGGATGACCACTGGACGATCACTGTCTCTCTAAACATCCATTAGCACAAGAATCATCAATGAAAAAAATACTCAACTCGAAAACAATCAAGGTGAGCAAATGACATTATCACAAAAGACTCACCAAATACAGAAATATACAAACAAACAAACAAAAACAATGAAAAATTAACAAATAAAATAGTGCAATGCACAAGACCAAAGACATACAGAAAAAACTATGAAAAATTAACAAACAAAATAGTGCAACGCACAACACCAAAGTCATACAGAAAAAACAATAAAAAATTAACAAATAAAATAGTGCAATGCACAAGACCAGAGGCATAATACTTGCAAGAGAAAACCTCTTGTGTCAATTCAGGGTAAGTCATCATCTCATCTCATCACCTATGACCTATGAGTGAAACAGGGAAATGGAAAAATATGAATAGAAAAGAGAGTCTATGCTGCAAGCAAGGAGAAGTGGAGAATGGGGTGCAAGTGATAATGTGTATGTATGAGTAAGTGAGTGGTCAAAAAGCATAAGCATGAAAATTTGAATGGTTTATAGATAGCTTCGGTTTGCCCTATGCTTTAGAGTTTATTATGCATAGTACAGGTAGTACCAATCATATACAAAATATACAAAATAGTTCAAGCCCGTGGGAGGTGATTGGGCTTGTATTATCATCGAAAACAGGGTTCAAAACCCCCAAGTGGATGTGGATGAGGCCACCTTATGACATACTCTAGACACAAGGATAACATAGTTAGACCCTTATCACTGTGCAGTCAACCAATTCTGCCAACACCTCCCCTTAACAAGTAAAGTGCCCGCACAACTACTGAACTAGGCACTATCCTCATAAGGTAGTAGCTTAGCCAAAGAGGTTCTAAAAGAAATATTTCTTTAAAAAACATGCAAAATAGTTCCAGGAAGCTGAGATTACAACAAGATCAATCTCAGGATTCTGATACAATGCAGATGCTCAAAAATGAAAACCGTACAAAACAATGCAGTTTACCAACTGCAACAAGATCAATCTCAGGATTCTGAGACCATGCATATGTTTAAAAATGAAACCCATACGAAAAAAAATGCAGTTTACCCATTACAAGTTCAATCTCAGGTTTTTTAGACAATGCAGATGCTCAAAACTGAAACCCATACAAAACAATGCAACTTATCAAGTACTCAAAGCAAGCGCAGCCAAGTACAGGAAAATGGGGATTGCTACCAAAGAAGCCTGCCAAACACATGACATCAAATACTAAGTCTTGTGGAGCACAACGATACATACCATGCAGAAGGGCTGATAAGCTGCCGGTGGGCATATAGTCATAGACGAGCAATTTCTCATCTTTGGAATAGTAGAAGGCTCTCAAGGGCACCAAATTTCTGTGACGGATCCTTCCCACCAGTTCCATCTGCTGTTCAAAATCCTTCCTGTTGGCAGCCACGTCTTTCAAGCGTTTAACCACAACAGTAGTTCCATCTTCCAGCACTGCCTTGTAGGCCGTCCCCACGCTTCCTTTCCCCAGAACCTCTGCAGAAGCGCGGAGAAGATCTTCCAGGTCGAAAGTATACTGGCTGCCCTCAAAGAATACGAGCTTATTGCGCTCCGCCTCCTGCGCAGACCCCATGTATTCCTCCTTCGAAGGCCCCCCTTTCTCGACCGTAGTCCGCTCGTCTTTCTGAGGCTTCTCCGTGGCGCTCTCGCCCCTGCGTTTTTTGACGCAGCACAAAAACAGGCATGCCAGCAACACGAAGAGCACAGCAACGGCGCCCACGATGATGGCCACGACCACGCCAGTGCTCAGCTTCGATTTCTTGGACCTCCGAGGCGTAGCAGAGGCGCTGGGGGAGGGCGACGGCGACGGAAAAAACGATTTGCATAATGTCAATGGAACCCCGCAGAGCCCAGCATTGCCTTCGAAATCAGCCGTGGGAAACTTCTGCAGCGACCTGGGAATCGAACCGTTGAGCTCATTATTGGCCACATTGAAGGAAGTCAAGTTGGGGATGTTGAGATTGGGTATGCTTCCACTCAGCGAATTATTCTGCAAGAGGAGACCGCTGAGATGCGTTAGGTTATTCAAGGCAAAAGGAATAGACCCATTGAAGCGATTGAAGGAAAGATCCAGTCGATTCAAGCGCCCCCATTGAGACAGAAACGGAGGCAATGGCCCAGAAAGCCTGTTATGCTGAAGATAGATGCTTCTCAAAGCCTTGGCATTTGCAAGGTCTGAAGGCAGAGGACCGCTCAGCAAATTTGATCTCAGGGAAAGAACTCTGAGCTCCGTGAGACGACCCAGAGTGCCAGAAGGAATCTGTCCAAAGAGTCCGACGCCTGGCAATCTAACTTCCCAGATTCGATCCTTGTTACCGTTGCAGATAACTCCAACCCATGTGCAAGCTGAGCTATTGGCATTCCAGTTCATCCTTCGCCCATGGGGAACCTTGCTGATAAAATCAAGAAGGGCCTGTTTATCGCCCGTTGGCTCTCCCTTAGCCACGGCCATAACTAGCAGCAGCATCAAGAAACCATTAAAAAGCTGCCTTGGATTACCCATCTGCGACCAATACATCACAGCAAGCCAAACACAGAGATATACTTGCTGTTATTCTTCTCTGCCAATCATGCTTCTGTAAAATGCCCAACAAACCCACATTGCAGAGAAAAAATGCCGCAGATGGGTTAGCTAATCGCGTCTCAGCTAAGCTTGGATCTGCTGGAAATCATGGAGGCGCTTCTTCTTACTGAACAAAAATGGGGGTAAAACTTACAAGCCAAATGATTCTTCCTCTAACTCCATGACAGCCACCAGCTCACAAAGTAAGTAGGGCACTGAGACAACAGCTACAGGACAGGCTTTGAGAGCTGGACTGTGGGCAGTGCCAGGAGCAGGCATTGCTTCTCAGAATGGCAATGACACGCCTATGCCTAGGCCTAGATTTATCATTACTATTATAGACCAACAATAATATATAAGCTTTAAAACTTTCCAGGCTATAAAGCAATGGGCATTGGAGATCCTCGTCCTTCCTCCTCCGCCTCCATTAAAGGATTTATGTATCGTCTTTTTGGCTCATACCTACTTTACGATTCCAAAAAATTATCATCAAAATCTTCTCAGAGTGGAGTAGATATATATGAGCATATAAGATGACTATGGTCAAGAAGGAACAGTAGACCCTGTAATCGAAGGCAGCTTATATCTCATGTTTGTGTAACACGTGGCCAGAATATTTAGGGTTGTCTTTAACCTTACCGCCCTGAGTCCTCTGAACCCGTGACTGTACAAAAGTCGTGAGTATATTTACGGCGGCGGCTACCTCACCTCAAAGTCACTGTTGCATTTTAATTCGGACTAGGATAACAGGTCGACATTTTTTTGCGAAAATAAGGATTAAAAATAGTTTTTAAGAAATTTAATCAAAACTGTTTTTACTTCAGGAAATTGCACATATATCTATAATTGCATATCATGGATATGCTCAAGCCTCAGAGTCAAAGTTTCTTGAACGATCAGCCATCATAATGTAAAATCTCAATTGTTTTGAAAATAGTTATCATTTATGCTCACAGTCAAAGTTTCTTGATCGATCTGCCCTCATAATGTAAAATACCCATCGATTTGAAAATTGTTATCATTTTTAAGTATGGAAAGGGATTTGGAAAAAATGTATGTTATTATTTTTAAGTAGAGAAATCTTTTCAAAAAATGTATTTTATTATTTTTAAGTTTGTATTATTTTAAGCATTTTAAGTTTTGGTTTTTTTAGGAAATATTATTTATTTAATTTTGTTTGGAATCAGATTAAAAATTGTTAGATTTACATATTTGAATGGATAAATCTGTATAATTTGAGTGTTTCAGTAGTTTTTCAACACTTAAATTTATTTATGCATTTAGAAATGCAATTTAAAATAAAAGAAAATTATAATTTTGCCCAAATTTATATCATTGAATTTGGACAAAAAATATCAATACATAAAAGATATTTTAAATATCCAAAAAAATTAAAAATATATATAACTTCAAAATAGTTATTATTTTTAAGTATAAAATGTCAAAACAGAGAAGATATTTTAAATATCCAAAAAGATTAAAAATATGTGTGACTTCAAAATAGTTATTATTTTTAATTATAAAAAAGGATTAAAAATATGTGTGATTTGAAAATAGTTATCATTTTTAAGTTTTGAAAAAGATTGAAAAAAGATATGTTGGCATTTTTAAGTATTAAAAGGGATTTGAAAAAATGTTTATGTATGGAATGTGAAAAGAAATCTATATACAGATATACAGATGGCTATCTATATAGAATCATTTTATTTATAATAAATAATTTTTTTTTAATAATTTAATAAAAATAAATAAAAAGTAATATCTATTTTAAAATTAAAAAATAATAATAATATCTGTTTTTTTTTATTATTATTTATATTTAAATACTTTAATATTACAATTTCATTTTTCATTATAATTAAAAAGTTAAATTTAAACACTTTAATATTACAATTTTATTTTTCATTATAATTAAAAGCTTGGTATATTATACCTATTTTAACATCAACGTACATACAATAACCATGGCAATGAATGATAGCTAATATGTTTAAGTACAAAGTTGGTATATTTTAAGTAATATTGTACATATTTTAATATCACCGTACATACAATAGCCATGGCAATGAATGGCACCTAATATGTTTAAGTACAAAGTTTAATAGATAGTTTCAGTCGAGGACTTCACAAAGAGACCATA
>ML792616.1:19241-34434 GCA_009831015.1 Picea engelmannii
GTGTCACATACCTATTCACCTCTATGGATCAATTGAGGCCATGGGGTAATCAAAACTCCACAAAATTTTCACTACTAGTAGATTGCAACATTTCCAGGATGCTTTTCTTGTCTATCCAATTCTACCAACAAGTTTGTTCAACCTCATAAGTTGTTTTTGAGGAAACATTGAACCCCTGATATCAATGAAACATAGAAATTATATGCAAGCATATAAAACTAGTGGAAATAACATGCATAATTTTATTATTTTATAACCCATTAAACTCGCTACATGAGAAAAGAGAAAAGCATTCCACAAGGAAATAGTCATGAATACTTATCTACAAAATAAGTTGTGTCCATCAAATTGGTTGTTGAGGAGAAATTTTTGACCTGTCCTTAGGAATCAACTATGTAATCCACCCCCAAGATAAACCATGAAAATACCAAGGAAAAGGAACCCCTTACAAGGCTCTAAAATCACTCAACCTGAACCATTACTCTCATGACAAGCCAATTTTCTCAATACAAATATCTCTAAGTCCTCTTCTAGCACTTAAGCCAACAATGGCACTCTCTTCCATTTCCCATGTTGTAATCTAAGGGAAAGTATAGAGTGTTACCAGTAGAACCTTACATAGCCATTATAGATATGCATACAAATAGACATATAGACATGCATAAGTAATGACATCGCAAATAAGAGTCCTTTTATTATATCATAGACAATAAAACACAATTATATATATCCTCTCCCATGAAGCTATCTGAGCCTTCATGTGCTTATCTATTTATAACTCTAACATGAAGTTTTAATTGCTTAACTTCCTGGGTCGTTCGATTAGCAGAGACTCCGACTGACTTCTACTTCTAACTATGTTAGTTGATCGACAAGACTTAAGTCCACTATTGGGTCTAGTTGATAGGGTTGACTAGTACCTATGATATCTAATCTATCCCTTCATGTATCATGACTGCTTCTCTTCATTCTTTGAAGATATTCCTTTGTTCTTGTTTTAGCCATTCGACCTGACCTCCTTCTTTCATCACCTTCTTCCATCTTCTTGTTGAATCTTTAAAGATGGCTCCATGTAAGTCGAACAAATGTTTGTCAGATATGGTGGATGGGTCGAATGAAGTTTCGAATGATGATCTTGGTGGATTCACCTTTCCATTCATTTTGATGGTGATAATGGATGACTTCCTTTTCTTTTTTTTTATTTGCATACTTAGGTGTTTGAGCATATTTTTTGAATGTTTTTTGTTGCTTGGATTCTTTATTCACTTGCTTCATTTTTTTCTTCTTCCTCGTGCTGGTTGTTTTGTTAGTTCATATTTTCTTTGTCCTAAATCTATGTATTTTCTCATTAATCTTCTCAGTTTCTGCGAGATATAGCTCTGGTAAAGGTTTTTCATTCTACAGTTTTTCGAAATTCTCCACTTGAGTGCTTGGAGTGTCTTTTTCTTGCCCTTCATCCTTATCATTTTGGTTAATCCCAACCTGACGTGTTTAAAATTAGTGCACGATTTGTTCTTCCTGATCTGATCCTTCAACAGATGGGTTTCCTATTGTTGTATTGGGTTGGATAGTTCATTGACTTGTATTTCTTCTACTGACTACTATACCAGTTCTGTGTCAATCTCTTCGATTGACTCATGTTTATCCATGTCGATAGTTTCTATCTCAACATCATTCATCTCAACTGGTTGATCTAACCTTGTGGCTTCAGATGATTCATTGATAATTATTTTCCTCTTATTTTTCTCTGTAGGTCCTTCTTCTATGACTAGGACTGGTTCTACAAGGAGTGACTCCCTGGTGAGGTTGATTGTTGTATCAAGTGTTATTTTCTTTCTTGTTATTACTTTCGGTCTTAATTCCCACTCTTTCATGTTCACTGTAACTTTCATGGGGCTGAAAAAAGTAGTTGTGCTCTCCAGATTCTTCTGCCTCTTTTCCCTCTTGTTTCAATCTATCTGAGTGAACTCTTTATGTTCTTTTCTTTTTGGAAATCCTCCTTCATTTGAGTCCTGAAAAAGGATTTGTATATCTTCATGGTAGTCGTTTCTTGTTGAGTTTTCTTTAACTTGACATTGATCTTAGAGGTAATACTTGTAATTTTTTATTTAATGATTGGGTCATTGAAGTCGATGACATTGTTCGAATGGAATGTTTCTCTCCATATCTCATCTATGTCGATCTCTAATGATTGTTATTCAATGGATTTCTTCCCTTTGTTCTTTTTATTCAATTGTATTCTTTTTCCTAGAGAAGGATTTGGAGGGACGATTACAAGAGCTTGTAAGTATTCAACAAACAAAAATGTATAGAGAGAAACTTCTCTTCATTCCTCTTTCTCTCCATCAGTCAATGGAAACAAAAGAGGAATCCTTGTATTTTGTGCCTCTGACAAAATTTATAGGTTATAATCAATTTGTCTTTCCAACTCTACAAATATTTCCTCTATTATCGGCTAGTAGTGTAATTCTTTTGGTTTGACTGTCGATGCGACTCTACACCAAAGCTTTGTGTAGTTGCGTTCGAGTTGAGTGTGGTAGGGTGACAAAAGAGATCGACAGATTCTTTTCTTGACTCACCATCTATGGGAGCTATATTTCATTCTAACGACCCATAACCAGAACATCTCTTCTTGTGGAAGTGAGTTAGATGTACTTGTTTGATTTGAAGAGAATATCTTTCTGTTGTCAAGGTCTTCTTGGCTGTGAATGCTTCTTATCCTATAGGCCCATAATGTTCCATTTCTATCCATATTAGTAATAATGGAAACTTGATGGCTTGTCCCTAGTCTTGAACTTCTTTACAATTGGTTCTGAGCATGTCGTCCAAACGTTCTTCCCAGTTGAACCTTTCTTAATTCTGATACACTTAAGATATTTATTCAACCATTGTCATCTTTCTGTTGGATTCCCGACCTGTTGGTGTGAAACATAAGAAAATTATGATGGCATACCAATGAGCTTTTGGGTCAATGATTTTTTTTATCAACAATCCCTTAGAGTTTTTTTTGTCATTGACCCTGTTAAGAAATGCATCCATTCGTTAGGATTGGATGATTTGGGTACTTTATCTCATTCCTTTGGAATTCCCAAAATCTGGTAGAGGAGTCCGTCAGTTATTGCAATGGATTCATTTAACCAGAGATATCCCTGATGATACCAACTAATAACTTTTTTTTTCACTTATTCTTTCCAACGACCCATGTTGGCTACTTGCAGGGTGCTCAAGATATGTCATATTCCTTCTTTTTCCAAGAATTCAATCTCTGCTTTCCAACTTCCTTCCTCCATTCCCCATTATATAAAGTTTAACTAATGATTTCTCCAGTATTCTTCCTCCATCTTTTTGAGATAGATATTTTTCATCTAGATTTCCAATGGTGTCATGATAGTTCTGTCGAAAACTTGCCTCGTTCTCAAATCTTTGGTTGTTCTCTCGACTTGACCTCTCATCCTCAAAATTTGGTGATTATGGTTATTAGTTTCTGGTAGTGTTGGCGGGTTTACAATTTCAGTATTATGTTCATTTTACACAACCATTAATTGTGGAGGTGAGAACAATAGTGAGGAAAAATCATATAATTCTTCCAAATTTATATATGGTGGTGAAAGCATGGGGTTTAATGCATCCAATTGTCCTCGTATGTCATGCTCTTCCATCATAAAGATTGGTGGTATGAGTGGGTCGAGCAAGTGGATGTTTAAATAGTTACTGGGTTGGAATTCATTTATGTCTCATCGGCTATTAAATGCAAGATCTTGTTGTTGAATGTCACACATATCATTATATTCGGTGGTTGTATGGGAAACTGCATAAGAATCATTTCCATTATTAAAGCGTACATCGACTTTTATTTGTCCCAAATTTAATGCTCCATCTCTGTCGACATCGATGTTCTCTTGGTCGACGTTGTACTGGACCTGACTGATGAGGTTCCCTCTATTTATAAGTGGTCGATATGTAAGTTGACCAACTAGAGTTCTTGAGCCATCTCTATTACTTAACTGAATTAATCTATGTCGATGATGGCTTGCTTGTTCATTTATTTTGCTGGATTTTGATGAGTCAGGTTGATTTCGTATTTTTTCATGCCAGACATAATTTCTTGATTTATGTTCATATTATCTTCTCTCACACGTACCACATTCTCTTGAACCACACTCGCTTTCTCCTGGATTGGTCCTTTCACTGGGTTATTTTCTTATGATTATTTGTCTTAAGTTAGTCGAAGTTGTAGAACATCGAGAATGTCTTCTACTATCTTGTCTTGGGCTTGACCACATGCTACTTTCTCTCTTCATTTTATTATTTCTTTTCCTTTAATGTTATGACTACACCTTAAATACTTTTAACTTTTCATTTTTTTAGCTGAATTTTCTAACTTCTTTTTTGGTTTCTTATTTTTAAATAAGGTTTATTTTTTATAAGTTTGATTAGTTATTTTAGTCGGTTCCTATTGGAAACTCCTTCCTAAATTTTGCTAACATGGTTATATTTTATTCTATACTTGGTATTCTTTAAACGAGATCCATTAATTAGTTTCTTAAATGGATTCCCCAATAATGTTTTGAGTTGGACCACTCCCATCGATCGAATGTCTTCCACCACATAAGGCCCCATCCATGTTGTTTCCAATTTTTTGGGTTTACATTTTATAAGATTGTCATACAGTAAGACTAAGTCTCCCTCTTTTATATCCTTTTTCTTTAAGTGATGATCATACCATGTTTTTTTTATTTTGTTTTTGAACTTCTTGATGATGAATCACTATTAACCTCTCTTCCTCCAGTTTGTTCAGTTGGTATAGTCGGTCATTTAGGTTTTTTCATTCGTCAAATTTTTCTATAGTTGCGACCCTGTCAGAAGTAGCCCAAAATTGTAGTGGAATTATAGCTTCCTAGATGTAGACTATCTTGAATGGTGTTTTTCCAGTTAATCTTTTGAATGTTTATCTATATGCCTAGAGGATTGCAGGAATCTTATCGTCCCAGACATCTTTATTTATACCACATATTTTCATAAGTCCCTTGTTTAATGTTTAATTAAATTCTTCGACTACACTACTTGTTTGTGGGTGGTAGGTTGTTGTTTTTATGCGGCGATTAAGAATTTTTCCATTCAAAATTTAATTATTTCATTTACAAAGTGAGTTCCTTGATCGATGATTGGTGTTAGAGGGAAGCCAAATATTGTGATGATGTTCTCGTAGATGAATTTGTCTTCTACTTCTTTGGTACAAGATTCAACAATTTCAACTTCTTCCCATTTAGTCACATACTCAACCACCATGATTATGTACTTAGCACCATTTCTCCTTTCCCTTTGTGGGAACGGCCCAACGAAGTCGATAACCTAGATTTAGAAAGATAAATTAGGGTTTATCAAACTTAGTGGCATTTCATTTTTCCACAAGGGGCGTCCCATTCTATGACAACTATCACATTTTTTAACTTGATCTCGACAGTCTTTATGTACAGTCGGCCACCATAGGCCTACTTGTAATATATTCCAAGTTGTTGTGTCATCCTGAAAATGTCCTCCAACTACTCCTGCATGGGCTTTGTTGATGATATCCTCTCGTTCATGTTCTGGCACACATCTTCTTAGCACATCATCCATTCCCATTCTGTATAAGTATCCATTAATGATTGTAAATGGTGCAACATTCATGGATAGAGTTTTCTTTTTGTTTGTTGAGAGTTCCTATGGATATTTTCATTCTTTAAGAAATTAGTAATGTCTTCTAAATCCTTAGGTGCAACTTCTATTCTGAATAAGTGTGCATATGGGAGGTCATTATTTATGCCTATTAGGTATTCTCCTATTTATAGTCATGACAAGTGATCAGTTCAAACATTATTTTTCCCTATTCAAATGATTACGTCAAATTCAAATTCTTGAAATAATGGTAACCACCGACATATATTTCCTTGATGGACTGATTTATTGTATTGACTAATTATTTCAATGCTTGATGGTCTGTAAAAAGTGTAAAATGGTTTTCCAATAAATAATGACAGAACTTTTGTAGTGTGAAGATGATTGATAAGTCTTCCTTTTCTGTAGTCGAATAGTTTATTTCTTCTTTATTTAGCTTCCAACTCACATATGCATTTGGGTGATCCATTGTGTCATTGTATGGTTGATCTAGAACAAACCTGACAACTACATTTGATGCATCAACATGGACATGAAACATTCTCGACCAGTCTGGAAATTGGAGAATAGGCGCTTCGACCAACTTCTTCTTTATAAACTCGAAGGATTCTTCGTAGTATTAGCTCCATTTGAATTAGACATATTTTTGTAGAAGTTCATCCATTGGTAAGGCGATGTCTGAGTAGTGGATTATAAACTTCTTGTATTAGCTAGTATGACCCAATAGAATTTTGATCTATTTTTTATTTACAGGGGGTTTTAGATCAAGTATCATATTTATTTTAGACATATCTACCTTCAATCCATTCTTACATACTATGTGTCTGAGAAAGATTCCATTTGGTGTGGAGAATATGCATTTTTTGATGTTAAGTGATAGTTGAATATGTTTGCAAGGTTCTAACATAAGTCAGATCCATTGTATGTGATTTATAAGTAGACTATATATTGTCCAATCGTTGAAATATAGAACCATGGTTTTTTAGATGTACTCTTGGAATGCTTTGACCACTATTCTTGAAAAAAATGTTGGTGTGTTCTTTAGTCTGGATGACATGACTCTGTAGGCGAAGATCCAAATTCTGATACGGAAGTTATTTTTCCTAATCTTATTTTATAATTGGCACCTGGTTATATCCTAAAAATCCATCAGTAAATGAATAAAATTCATGACCAATGAATTTGTTTATGATTTCATCAACAAAAGGGGTGGGAAACAGATCTGTCACATTCTATTTGTTCAGTTCCCGAAATTCGACACAAATTCTCAACTTCTTTGGATCATGCTTCTTTGGTTGTACCACCATCAGACTCGCCCATTCTACTTTTTCAATAGGATAAATAATGCCTTCTTGTAACATTCCTTTGATCTCCTTTTGAACGATCAGTTTGTACTTATGTACTAAATTGTATGGTCTCTTTTTAATTGGTTTTTCTCCTGGGATCAGTTTGATATTCATTTCACCCATTTCCTCTACAAGTCCTTTTAGGTCCTTGTAGTCCCATGCAAAAACATATTGGTACTCTTTTAATAGTCTGACTATGTTGGTTGTTTTCTTATCAGACTAATAATCACCTACTCTCATTATTTTTGGTCAATCATCATTTGATATGTCGAATTATTTCATCCTTATTTCTGTGTCCATCCATTCTAGTGGCTTTGCTTCGTCGAGATGGTGTTCTCCTTCTTCAATTTTTATAAAGTTTTTTGGGAAGTCGAGTTGTTATGGGTCCTATTTGTGTTCTATGGCTATGATTAATACTGATTTCACATGATTTTTTAATGTTGGATGGTCTTTATTCCATTGGAAGCTTTGTCCTAGCCATTTTTTATTCCCCATATCAATCCTCGGGGCAGTCGAGATTCACTTGTTTTCTACCAACACAAAGTTGAATGTCAATGTCGATCCTTCATCGACCGACATCTTTTCTTTTTATTTATGTTGATACGGTGAACGAATTTATAGAAATATTTTTATATGGCATGTTGCGTCTTTCAAGTGTTCCTCTACTGGATTAAATTCAAAGTCTTGGACAAAATTCCTTTTAATTTCGGTCTAGTTGGAAGTGTGGCTGCAGGCTTCTTCAATTTTGTACCATTTTCTTGGTATCTCATATAATGTACTTGGAAACATATGGGGTCATACCCTTTCATCCTTGCATCCAATTCTTCACCTTTTTCTTTCACAACGTTGGATATGATTTTTTGGGTCGTAGCCGAGTTTGAATGTAGGAATATATGCATCTTTTTATATTTTCTTTTCGCCAAATCATTCAACAAATTATGTCGACACATTTTTCAATGTTTTTTATTAAGGGGAATGTGGCTCCCACCATATTGCATCCTGGCCTGTGAAAGTTTGTAAAATACTACGTGTTCTTCCTTGCTCTACTATGTATTTTTCTACCTCTTCCACGTGAGTCGAAGGGGTATGTCATTCAGTGTATTGCAAGGGTTTTCTTATCTAAATTTCAATCAGAATGAGAATGGGAGTTTGTTAGGATATTTTTTAATAAACTTTTGGTACATCCTGGATCAAATAGAACGTCTTAATATGTTTATTTGGAATAAATTCGATAGAACAACAATATTTTTCATGTTCTTCATAGTTCTCTATTTTCCAATTGTATAAGGTAGAGTTAGAATTATGTCCGAACGACATGGGAGATTCTCTCAAAATTTCTCCATCTACGGTTGGTTCTGTATAATATTTGTGTTCATTAGTTATCTGACATAAACATATGGCTTCTTGATCTTCGTCCCAAGAATCCATCCATGGTTTTCCTTCCTTTGGATATGGGGGAATAATTATTTTTGTCCCACTTCCTTTTAATTTGATTAGATCTCTTTCCAGGGAGATAGTTTCTTTCATTCGTCGACCCCATGGCTGATTGACAAGATTTATGTATGCTGACATTCCTTCGACAAGTTTGATCACCTCAAAGTCAAGCAAAGTCAATATTACCATAATTTGTGTATCGATATTTCTTATTGTTTTGATTGGTTATATTAATCTTGTTAGTTGTGGAGCCTGATTATCTTTTTGATTTAGAGGTATTTTGTTTTCAGTCGTGTTTATACCCCATAAAGTATTTACACCCTAGAAGTATGTAAACTCTTCCATGAAGGGGAGTGTAGAGGGGGGTTACCCCCTCTGCGAGGTCCAAGGGGGCTATCCCCCTGACAGGGGGGTATGGGGGCAACGTCCCCTGAAGGAAAAATTGCCTTGTAAATGTATATTGTAATTTCATTGTAAATCTGGACCGCTCATTATAAGGTCGTAGATCTAACAGTAGAAATTATATTAGGGTTTTTTTCCCTATATGGAAACCCTCTTTTATGAGGGAAATGTATTGCGACTATGGGTGATTGTGAATATTGTATCCAGAGATAGGAGACTGTGAGAAAAAGAAGAGGAAGTTACAATGGGTTTGTTGTAGGTTGTATCCCTTCATTTGATGGATAATAATAAAGGAAGGACTTGGAAATTTCTCTGGTGGATGTAGCCCACAATGGGTGAACCACGTATATCTGTGTCTCTATTGTATTGTGTATCTTCTGTGTTTTATTTCTGCATTTGTTTTATATTATTTCTCCACGGTCCTTTTTTTATAACCAATCATTGATAAAATAACTTAAGATAATTCAATGTGGGTTCTAGGTTAGGTCAGTGATCCAGGTCGATATTGGTGGATGCCCACCTATTCCAACTAGCTCCTTTTGACAGTTTTATTTCAACACGTTCTTCTATACTTATTTGTAATTATGGGTTCTACACTTTTGGGGTTTTATGAATCCAAACACATATTCCAGGTGGATACTGGTGGCCTCCCACCTAATCTAATTGGCTTATTTGTATGTTTTCATGTCATCACATCTTGTTGTACTTCCAGGGCCATTTTAGGCCCCTTAACAATTTTTTTTGGCTCTCCATAGTCAAATTGTAAAAGAAGTCAAATTTTGATGGTGTAATGTCTAGTTCTCTAAAATACCTTTCTAACGGTTTATCACACGCCTAAAACGAAGGTCATATGAAAAGGTTATGACCTCGGGAAATTGGGGTACCAACTTACCCATAGGGGCCCACATAAATTTTGGCGTTTCACCTCCTAGGGTTAGTTTTTTGGATGTCTAGGGTTTTTTCATTCATGAGTAATATAAAAAATTCCTCTGGAGACTCATTGTAATCATTATTCTCAGACGGATGCACGTATCATCCCCATCTCTTCTCAGAGATAACTACCACCATTCGAGCAAGTGTTTCAGTTCTGCAGTTTTAAAGTTTCAACCTACTTCATTTATTTAATAGAAGATATTGTTCACTATATATATATGTGTTGTTCTTAACATATTTGTGTTTACTATATTCGGTATGTTAATCAGTGCATTCTTCTCCTAAATCTATATCAGTGATATCAGACTGGTCTGCTCTTCATTTTTTTTTTTTATGCATGTCCTCGATAAGATATGGGTACAAGAAGTTGGGAATCAAACCAATCGATTCGTCGCAAGATCATCCACGTCGAGCCCCAAAAAACCCCATGGGAGACGAAACGAATGATGATGGAGAAGGAGATCCTTTTAAAATGTTTCTCAAGGAAGCTCTTGTGCGACAAAGGAACAAAATGATGGACAACTTTGTGCAGATCCTTCGGTGGCTTCCCACAGGAGAAGCACCTTCATCAATGTTACGAGGAAAATCTCTCTATGTCTAGGGTTAAACCACGACAAACGGAAATGACTGCAGAAATCAACTCTATTCTCAAGTATTCTATATAAACGAATATGCTAGTAAGACAAGATAAGAGGCCTACCTCATCCAGACGTTAGATGAAGTCCACCATTGAGCACTTGACCCAAATCAATATACCTGCAAATAGTCCTCAAAAACCAAGAAAATAAAGCATATGGTGATAATATATCATGTTAGTACATTCAATAGCATAATCCATTAATAAACAGGACAAATACGCCCATGGAATAACAATTCAAATATTTGCAAGATATCATTAGACGAGAAAAGAGTATTTCTATTAATATATGATCAGCAGAAGTGAAAATGTTACAGACTTCTTTGTCGGCACGGTTCAAAATTGAGAAACTAATTTCCTTCTAGCTGAGCCTCCACTACTTTAATCCTCCACCAAATGCAAGCTCATAGAAGAGAGACAATGAATTTCTCAATCAATAAGGGAAGAGCTTGGGCGTTGAACACTATGTTCAGACTCAAAGGACAAAGGGATGAAAACTCAATTTGAAGTAAATAATTTCTCCAGAGTAACTTTTATCTCAAAGTTGAATTCTTTCTCCTCTTTTCCATAGCTCGGAAATGGCCCATTTATAGCCTTCAAATGGAACTGAAGGGTCGAGTTGGAACATTTCTATTATATGGAAGGCCACAGATCATAGATATATTTTCATGACATGGAAACCTGACACCATTTTTAATTTTTGGGCACAAATCCATATGCACGCGGTTTGTAGTGGTGCAACCTACATATACACATGTTGTATAGTAAGTAAGGTGTGTACATGTGGAAAAAATATATTTTTTAGCTCTGGTATTTTGCAAAAAGGGATGAAACGTTTGCATAGGGAAATGTAAAAAGGCCCTTTGTGCAAGATTGCATAGGGTGAGGAAAATATTTCTATGACAGATGCCCCCTAATGTGTGAGGTTAGAGGAGTATTTGTGATGGCAGAAATACATTATAAAAACCTAGAAGTGGAGTGATGGGGAACCAACTGGAAGAACTAGTTTCTCATTACATTTTGTACCGGCTTTGCATACATGGTTGCCAATTTGAATTACACTGCAGATCCATGTGAAAATATACCAAACAATTGTTCATGGCCATGGATAGGCAAATACAAATGAAGTTACATGCCAAAGGTTGTCATAGTCATGAACAAGGCCCAGTAGAACCAGTCTCAAAACTAATCTGAAGATATCTCTATACAATGGAGTACAATCTGATCTCCCATGATCACTGAAGTCATATAGGTACTGGTCCAATGAAAAGGAAGCAACAACTCAGGAAAGTTGCATTCACATACTAATGTCTTGAAGTATTATACAAAATCTGCCAAAGGTGTAAGTCTACATCATGTAAATAAAGGAGTTGAGGTTGAACACAATGACACATCATTTGATTACCAGTCATTGAGTTATATCGTTAACAAACATGATACATCCTATCGATGATGAAAGTAGGTATCAAGGCAGCAAGTACATTCTTACAAGTGTGAATAAAGGAGTTGGGGTAGAACACTTGAAGAATCCATCAATCAAGATACATTGATGTATTCCCAACTGTCGATGGCGAGAGAACCTGCCATTAATGACTGCAATACTCAAGGTACTCATAAGACTCTAGGTCATGTTTCTAGAATAGATGAGATGAATTCGATGGAAGGTGACCCGTTGAAATGAGAGCATTAAGGAATCTCTCATCATTAAGAACGAGGTACAAAGAAGGATCTTCATGATTTGGAGGAAATAGGATGAAGAACAAGTTCATGAACCAATGACCATGTGCGTCTTTTGCGTGGTCCAAGTGCAAGCGGTACACGAAAAAGACCCTTTGAATAGAAGCCAATGAGGAAAATTGTTGAAAAAGTAGAGGAAACCACCAATAAGGTTAATGGCATCCAAGACACTACACAAATCTAAATGTGTGATTAGATGTCTTGTCATCGAACACAAGGGAAAACACCTAGTCTACGACCAATGATGAAATGTCAGTTGTTGGGTTCAAGGTTACCTACCAATGATGAAAGTAGGACCAAAGTGCATGATAGGACTATAGTATGATGTGAATCTGAGACAAAATGAGGGTATGGCCGACATGCAAAGTCAAGAGTTCTGAGGAATGGTCGACACAGGTTGATAGAATTCCTTTGAATAAGAGCATGAGACATATGGAAAACTTTGACAAAATAGACTTAATGATGAAACCATGAGATGTAGGAGGCATCAATGAAATTATCCATAGGGACTGGAAGAGTAACCAGTCAGTAGAGAAGACTCTTTGTAACGTGCTCAACTTCCTAAGGCCATGCTAAACCCAAAATTATGAGGACAAATGGACTCAATAACTTTGTGCTCTGTTCAAAGGAGACACGACTGCTGCCAATATAAGATAATACTCCCTTCCCACCCATATTTTTTTGTTTTTTCATAGACAAATGAATTCTATGATACAAAGGAGGAAACAAGTGTCGCAAGTAAGAAAAAATAGTTCTAGTAGTGGAACATACCTATTCTCAATGCAAGGAGATGCATGTGGGAGATGGACACTTAGGGGAATGTTCCCTCCTAGGCATAGGGTGCCAAATTATGAAGGATATAAATGAGGTTCTGCTTGGTTGAGGTTTCAAAACTGTTGAGGAAAACGGTTTATAACGCAAAGAGAGAACGAGATATAGGCTCAATACTGCAAGAAAGGGCATGAGATGCAATCACAAATTAACGCCAAAAAATGTTCTTTTTCACGATATTTATTCTACTTGGTGTGAAAAAGGGATAAACTTGTACCAAGTAGACGTCCTTTCAAATCCAATTTACAAGTGTGAAAGATACAAGTTCACTTGGAAATATTTTCTCTTTTGAAGACGAGTCGAAAAAGAGCTTAACTAAGACTCACAACCTTTCCACTCCAATTTAACGAGTGTGAAAGGGACAAATCACTCAGCAATCTTTTTCATTTTTTAGACGAGTAGAAAAAGAGCATAACTCAGACTCACTTGGGTGTTTCTAGGCGAAAAGTCATAGGGGAGGCCAAGGCTCCCATCCTGGACTTCTATGGAATGTCAGTATCTTACGAATAACCAACATAAGATTGAGAAAACCTAAAGATATCCAAGTTGAGGAGGATAAATTGTTAATGGAGGTTATCATCTTCGTGATATATCGGATAATGTATCTTGCTGGAAAGGACATAGGCGGGGGCATTGGATACCCCACAAGACCATCCCAATCCAAGGGAACTTCTCTAGGACTTGAAGGGAGGGTACTCAGGGAGAGTAAAACTCTCTCTTGTTCAGAAGGAGCCTTATCAGACATGTTGACGACATGGTTGAAGGATGCATCACCCTATAAAGGAGGGTTGGATTGACTAGAGATTGCACTGGTATGACTACCTCTTCAATTCTAGGTTGAAGAGAATGCATGATAACAGGGATAGGGGACACATCACCCTCTACAACAAGCATATGGTTAGGAAAGGATTGCAGCGACATGAATGTCATGTCAATCAAAGGAGAAATGGGGTACAATGAAACCACAGAAACTTTGGAACCCAAAGGACCCTCAGGTGAGAGCCACGCTTTCGATATCCCAGTTGTAGCTAGATATAAATGAGTAAGGTGATCTCCTTCACAAGTCTTGCAAAGGAATTTAGGATTACGTTTGAGGCATATAGGTTTCTCAATGCCCCCAACGTCATTCCCAATGGTTGGTGACATGCTCTCAATGTCACTAGCAGAGGAGAGAGAGTTATCTCCTACATGATGTCCAAAGGTTGAATATGTGACATTGATATGACTCGTGGCGACTGTAGTGATGCCCCCATCATGACTAGTAATAGCTGGATGCAAGTTGTCAAAGTGACTTGCAGAGGTTGTCGACCCATCTCCAACATGACTGGAAGAGTTTGGTGATAGAGCTCTAGTATGACTGGCAATGACTGAACTAGCGGTGATTTTTGAAATTTGATACCAAGGTCTAAGGAAAGATTGGCTTTGAAACATTGCAGGCTAGGAAGGGTCCTAGTTTACCCCCTATCCCTATTCGGAAAGGTAGTATCCTCTGCCTAACTGATCCAAAGAGGTTTGTATGGGCATCATCATTGAAGTTTGCAAAGAGACGTCAGTATGATAAGGATTATTCAAGTTAGGATATATGTTTCCCCCATGTGAGGGGGTTTTGTGAAAAGGTTATCCCGAACCATAAAACTGATTCTCCCGTATGAAAGACCCAAGGATATATGTATACCTATCATGGGAAAAGTGTTTTAAGGAGCATGCATGGTGAACGAAGGATATGTGGAAGGGGTGTAATAAGTAGAATAAGCACCCATTTGATTAATGGCTCCTGAAGGAGCATAGCTAGTACTGGATCCGTAAGAGGGAAGGTTCCAACCTCTCACAGTGGTTTAGGGACATGACTCATATCAAATGAATATGTAGGAAACGAGGCCATGGTGCCGTCAGATCCAATGTTAGGATTCATATAAGTGGGCTAGGGAGAGGATGGAAAGGTTGAAGGCACATTTGACATATCAACAAGGAAATGACTAGAGACCCAAGGCATGGAATGAGTGTCATAGTTCTGCATACCATTATGAGGAGAGGAAGGATTTGTCCCCATGAAATGAGTGAACATAATGGGGGGGGGTAGTGATAAATGAGGGAGCCAAAGGAACTCCATTATCCATGATAATGAAAACTCAGTATAAACTCCTAAGTCCAACTAGTAATAAAAGAGCACACTAAAAATTGAACGACCAATATGCACACAAATGGGGTAAAGTGG
>ML792616.1:48224-59490 GCA_009831015.1 Picea engelmannii
TTTTATTTTAGGTTCCTAGTTTAGTCAGACTTGGGATATCATCCCAGATTTTCTGTAAACAGTTTGATAACTCCCACAGGGATGTTTTACCCTATGGGAGGTCTTTAAATACTTATTATTTTTTGTAATAAGGATCATCCTCACTTGTGGGAGAACCAGGCTATGGATTTATGATACAAACTGAGACAAGTGTTGATGTTTTGCTATAGATTTAGCTTCCAATATATCAATCTTTTGTTTCAAGTTTATGCATGTCAGTTTGCAGTTGATTATAGACTACTTTAGCTATCATAATCTATTGCATGATGATATGATTTGATTAATGTGCTATCCATATCTGATTTCTTTCATTATTTAAAAGTACAACAATTGCTTGGTTTCAGTTAATGAATCACAGATTTCTCTTCTTCGTTAATTGAATCATTTTGTATAGATCTTTACATACAGATTTATCTAACTGTGAAGATTTATAAATCATAAGATTGTTGTAAATTTTTATGTCTTGTTTATCCTGCAATCATAGTGAAGAGAACAGCAGCTTCTCGTTTACGAGAAGATAGTGGATAATTCAGTGCGGGTTTCCTCCCTCCAATCAGCTGAGACAATCATTACATTCAGGACAAACCTGGAGTGTTTCTTCAGGTTAGTTTGTTATTCATTTGATAGCTAATTTGTTAGTATAATTTAATTAGTTTAGTTAGATATATGTTTAGTTTAGATTTGTAGTTAGAGTTAGTATTTTAGTTGTTTAGTTTGGTTAGTCTTTGTTTTATTTCTTTTCATAAAATTATAAAATCAAAAAACAATAGCTTTCGCTGTCTTAGGACAAAATATTAATGAGTTTTTCAGGTTTCCATTCAAATCTGTAAATTGTAAATATTATACATTTTGTGAATAAGATTTATTTCTGTTAGTTGTTAGATATTTAATTTCTTAGAGTTAGCATAGTATCGGATAGTAGATTAGAATAGTTAGATTTTTTTAGTTTGTTTTAATAGTCATTTTAGTTAGATTAGTTTATTAGCTTGTTTTAATAGTTAGTTTTAGTTAGATTAGTTAATTTAGAGTAGTTTTCTTTTGTTTTCTTAGGACTTAGATCAGCTAACGGAGCCACTAAACCCGTCAGGGTGGTTCATCCCAAACGTCTTGGATTATTAGACAACCTCAGACTGGTTCCACTCTCCCAGTTGATGGACGGTCAATTTCGCCCGTCAACAAATGGCACTAGAAGGAGGGCCTGAAATTAATTAATGACACGAGGTTGTCGCAAGACTCCTCCAGCACCTAATCGCTCACCTATAGTTACTAGAAGCCATTCAAACGATAATATTCCCCTTCAAATAGCAACCACTTCAACTGAAGATCCATGGATCACAGTTGAGCCAACAACCCCTAATCCTACAGGTGGTGACATACAAGAGATTGTCCGTTAATCTCTTATAAGAACTCATAGTGCCTTATCCCATTTGAGGCAACCAAACCGTCCATTGGACCAACCTTTGGATTTCTCGGATATCAGAGAACAACTCGGAGGCACTAATCTCACTGTGAATCCTACAGATCCAAACCTAAATCCTGTTGCAGGAGGATCTGGGATACGTCCTTCACCACCTCCATCATCTCCTTCCTCTTCTAGAGGTGATTCCTCTGACGAAGGAAGTTTCCCTTCTCAGCCTTCCACACCCACAACACCAATGGAAAATCAGAACAACCCTGCTAGACCATGGCTTGACCAAGATGTCGTAGTTGTACTTGGAGCTCAACATCCTTTACCTAAACATTCGGAGAAATGGCTTCCTAAGTTTGACCCTGACTCAAAATAGATCGTTGAAGATCACATTAAAAAGTTTATGTTAGCTATAAGACTCCACAATGTCGAACATGAAGACGTTGTCTGTAGGTTGTTCCCCTATACTTTCGAGGGCAATGCATCCACCTGGTACTTTTCCCAACAACCCCATAGCATCGTGTCTTGGGAAAAGTTTGAGTCGTGCTTTTTGGAAAAGTTCAGAGACGGTAAGCCTCTGGAAGTCTTAGTCATGGACCTTTCTAGTTTAAGAATGAACCCAAAATAAAAAGTTAAAGACTTTAATCAAATATTCTTAACACTTAAAAACCGAATCCCTATGGATTCCATGCCTACCGAGAGTCTTATAATAGCATACTACACTAAAGCTTTGCATCAAAGTATAGCTATTTGGGTTAAACGATCTAAGAAAGCCACATTGTTAGAAGCCTTTGAGGAGGTCAGCCAGATTGAAAAAGATATTCTTAGTCTTAAAGACTCTACTAGCAACGAAACTGAGACTAGTTCTTCTTCCAAAAAGAAGATTGAAATCCTCCCTAAACCTACTCAAAGTAAAACACAACCTGAAAGCTCGGATTTAGAAAACTTAACTAAAGTTGTTCAAAAACTATCAAATCAAGTTATAGACTTGAAAAGGTCAACCGAAGAAGCTTCTTCGAGCAAAGGACCTTACAAACCCCCGTTCCGGAAACCTTTTCCTACCAAATGACCTAGTCCAAACACCGAAGGCCTTAATCTTGAAAGTCTGCAATGTGCCCTTCAAAAAATTCTAGAAGCTCAAGATAACTTGATGCCTCCTGAGATTCCTGAAGAGGTAGTTGAACAAGAGACAGTTCAAGAAGAGGAGTCTTCTCCAAACATTTTTAGACACTTCTCGGATAGCATCTTTCAAGCTAACTTCGAGACAGTTCATCCTTATAATCCCAGGAGTAAGACAACCAACAAACCTTCTTCCGAAAACACTACAACTTTGCCTCCAAAGCAATCTAAATCAACTGAGACTAAACAGAGTAATGTGAACCCCAACTTAGATTATGATGTAGTTGAAGATCTTAAAAATTTGATAGATAACATTTTTGTTTATGAGTTATTGAAATTTCCATTTCTGCTCCAAAAAATGTTACAAAATATCTCAGAGAATGGCAAAAATGGTAATTATAATGGTAACAAGGTTGTGCAGAACAAAGTTCCTTAGAAGACTTCCACTAAAAACCATCCTGATCCTCAAGATAAAGGAAGTCTTCCTGTAAGTAATGTAAATAATGTAGATAAAGTAACTTTAGAAAATGCGAGTAAAAATCCACAAACTACCACTCTTAGTACTCGCAAAAATGTACCTCCATTTTTGTTAACTTTCGAAATCTTTAATAGAAACGTGCACAATTGTATGGTAGACTCAGGAGTGTCATCCAATGTGATGCCATGGTCTGTTTGCTAGAAGATTAACGTTGAAGTTGAACCATCTACTTTAAACATCATACAACTTGATCGGACAAATGTTAAAGTTATAGGTGAACTAAAGAATGTGTTTATTAGATTATCGTCTAACCCCAAGGTTCATCAGGTTATTGATATAATTTTTGTGGATATTCCAGAAGTGTATGGTCTGTTTTTAAGCAGGGACTCGTCGGAGAAGCTACATGGTTATTTCACGACAGATTTGTCTCATCTATGGCTTCCAGAGAATGGCAAGCCCAACAGGATCAAGATAAATCGTGAACGCTACCTTAAATTCACGGTCACAGATTTGAACAATCCCAACGAACCATTTACACCTTCTGTTGATTCACCCGAAGTACACGGGATGGACACCTTCTTCGGCAATTTCATGGTTGAGGCTTCACCTATCACCAATCCTGAACAACAGTCCGAGATTGTAGCATATATGCAGCCAAAAGCTTCTACGCAACGGTCTCATGTACCCGATGGAAATCAAATTTGGTCTCTTTATTTTGACGGGTCAAAGTCCAAAGAAGGAGCTAGTGCAGGCTACGTTATTATCGATCCGGCAGGTAAAAAAACATTGATTGCATGTAGGTTGGAATTTGAATGTACTAATAATACTGCAGAATATGAGGCTTTACTGCAAGGTCTCAAAAAATCTTTGGATATGAACATTCAAAATTTGACCGTCTTTGGCGACTCCGAAATAGTGGTTAGACAGGTGAGAGATTCTATCCACTGTCTTTCTCTGCATCTCAAAAGCTACCAATCCGAGGTATGGAATTTAATGAATAAATTTCCTTCTTTCAATATAAATTCTATTCCTAGATTGAATAACTCTGAAGCAGATTTATTAGCTAATGTAGCTTCTAAACTTCTTCCTGCAGAAGGCTTGTCCCCAGATGCATTCTCTGTCGAACTGTTGTTCTGGCCATCTGTTCCTGACAAAATCACGAACTGGGGAGTTTTTGACAATGATCAACAGATTATTAACTTTCTGCACATGGAAGAAACTTTTCAAGGTGCAGTGATTGACGAACACACGCATGACGACAATTTGCGCGATTTCATGGTAATACCAGATCCGAGAACTCTTGAATCTTCATCGGATATGGTAAACTCGATCCCTAAATCTGTAATTAGATTAGAGAAGTTTTATGATCTTCAAGATAAATTTAAGAAGTTGGTCAATTGTAAAACCAATAGTTCTTCATTATCATACGAAAGAGTAAACTTAGGAACTAATGAAAATCCTCAGTGCATTAATCTAGGGTTGGGGTGTTCTCAACAAGAAAAATTTGCATTTATTAAATTTTTCAAAGAATTTAAATATGTCTTTGCATGGACGTATGATGACCTTAAAACTTTCGACCCTAACATCATATAACATGTCATTCCTATGAAACCCCAAACCTTACCTTTCCAACAAAAAATGAGAAAAATGCACCCTAAGCTCGAATCGACCGTTCAAAAAGAATTGAATAAGCTCCTAAATGCTAAGATAATTTTTCATGTTAGGCACACTCAATGGGTTTGTAACCTTGTCCCATTTCAGAAGAAAAGTGGGGAAATCCGACTCTGCATCGATTTCTGAAACCTTAATAGAGCGTCTGATAAAGACAATTATCCTGTCCCACCCATGGAACAGATCCTTCAACAGGTATCTGGTTCTGAGAGGCTATCCTTCCTGGATGGTTTCTTTGGGTACAACCAAGTCCTGATGTCTCCACCAGACCAACTTAAAACTACCTTCCGTACCCCGTGGGGCACTTATGCTTATCGAAAAATGCCCTTTGGATTGATTAATCTCGGTGCCACTTTCCAGAGAGCAATGGACATTGCTTTCCGAGGATTAATCAATCACTCCATTGTAGTTTACTTAAATGATGTTACTATATTTTCTAAAAACAAAACCGATCATCTAGCTCACTTATGAGACATTCTACAATGATGTCGTAAATACGACATCTCCTTGAATCCTAAAAAGTCCATCTTTGCAGTAGAACAGGGTAAACTCTTGGGATTTATTGTGTCAAGCGAAGGGATGATTATCGACCCTGAAAGGACTCAAGTCATCGCAAAAATTCCCCCTCCTACGTCCAAAAGATCTATGCAGTATTTCTTAGGCCAGATTAACTTTGTGAGGATATTTGTCCCCAGTTTCTCCGAAATGGTCAGGCCTTTACAGAATCTAATTAAGAAAGACACCCAATATCACTGGGGACCCTTAGAAAATCAAGCTTTCAATGCAATAAAGAAGGCCATAATAGACGCTCTGTCTCTCATGAGCCCTGATTTTTCTCAAGACTTTACACTCTACACTTTTACTTCTGACCGTTCTTATGCCGCCGTCCTAACTCAAAAGAACGTCGAAAAAAATGAAGTACCCATTGCCTTTATGAGATCTACTTTCAAACGTGTTGAAATTAATTACCCAGCGGTAGATCGACAAGCCTATGTTGTTTTCAAAGCAGTCAAGCACTTCCGGTCCTATCTTTTGAAGTCAAGGACGAAAGTCATTGTCCCCTACCCAGCCGTCAGGAACCTGTTAGTGCAGAAGGAACTAGGAGAAAAGAGGGCTAACTGGGTCACCTCCTTGCAGGAGTACGACTTAGAAATCACCCCATCTTAGATAGTGAGAGGCCAAGGGTTATGTAAGTTAGTTGTTGATTCAGCAGCAGGACAGCAAGAAGAAATAAATACGTCAAACCTAGGACACCACTATCAAAACCAAATCTGTTGCACACAAAACCCTGCTAGTCCTTGGTATGACGATATAAGATTATGTCTTGAACATGGGTCAGCACCCCCTCACCTGGATCCCGCTAAAAGAAGAGCGTTGATATTAAAGTCTTCCTCCTTTCATCTGGTTAATGGTATCCTGTTTCGTCAAAGTTTTGACGGTGTACTGATGCGCTGTCTTGAAAAAGACGAAGCATAAAAAGTCTTGTTAGAGTTGCATTCAGGAGAAGATGGTGGTCATTTTGGTGGTGACACCACTACTCATAAGGTTTTAAGAGCCAGTTATTACTAGCCCACGCTTTTTAGAGACACCCATGCCTTATGTCGTAAGTGTATTATTTGTCAAAAAGCATCAGGGCAGTTGCAAAAACCAGCCTTTCCTTTGCAGCCCGTTTCGGTAGATTCTCCTTTTCAGCAGTGGGGCCTTGATATCATAGGTCCAATCAACCCCCTGTCCTCACAACAACACAAGTTTATTGTAACAACCACAGATTACTTTACCCGATGGTCTGAAGCTACTATGTTAAGAACCGTCAACACCAGTCAGGTAATTGCCTTTCTAAATTCAAATATTATCACTCGTTTTGGTATCCCTGATTGTTTGATATTCGATAATGCTTCTTACTTTTCCTCTCTTGAGATGAGTGAGTTTGCTTTGGAAAAAGGAATTAAGCTGAAGTATTCTGCTAGATATTACCCCTAGGGCAACGGATTGGCATAATCGACAAACAAGAACTTGATTAAAATCATCAAGAGAACGGTGGTTGAAAATCACAAGAATTGGCACAATGCACTGTTAAACACACTGTGGGCTGATAGGGTGACACCAAAAGTTGTTGTAGGTAACTCCTCCTTTTTTCTCGTTTATGGCAGAGAAGCAATTATGCCACCTCACATTCTTCTTCCTTCGCTTTAGTTGTCGCAGAAAATCCAAGAAGAAGATTGCCCCCCTTTGGAAAACCGAATCAACGCTTTGATGAAGCTAGAAGAGGTAAGAGTCTAAGCTAAACGTAAGTTAGATCAGCATCAACTATTGGTTAAAAGATGGTTCGATTCTAACTTTGCTTCTGATAGGAATTTCGAAGTAGGCGACCTCGTCCTGAAATGGGACAAACCACATGAGGGAAAGGGAGAGCACACGAAATTTCAAAATTTGTGGCTTGGACCATTTTTAATTCCTGAGAAGTTAGGTCCCAGTTCTTTTCGATTGCATAATCTTGAAGGGAATCCTGACACCTATCCGGTGAATGGCCAAGCCCTAAAAAGATACTTTGCTTGACAACAACCCTTGTATATTATGTACATAGTTTGCTTCTGTCTGCTTTTTCGTTTTCTTTTTGTTTTTGTTTTCCCCTTTGAGTTTATGTTTTTTGAAATACACATACCTGTATACTGAGCTATTCAGATAAAGAAAACAGAAAACTCCTTCGCTCAAATAACTGCTAAGAAAAGTGTATAAACAACAATGGTATATTTCTGAAAGTTATATCTATGATTGGAAAAAATTCTATTGTTTGAAAGAAGTTGACTGATTTCGATCTCCGAGTAAAGCTTGTCATGATCATCTATTATCTTTTTACGTTGTCCCTATTCCTTAAGGGAATGACTCAAGAGATGTCTCCCTACCTTAGGAAGTTGTTTTTGTACATGAAACATCTCTGGATCTTAATAAAGGACAGTTCTAAAAAATTCTGATGAGTTCTAGATATATATATATATATATGTTAAAATATCATGATTTTCAGCGTCACCTCGCTCAACTATATATCTTTGAAGAAAAACAAAACAAAATAAATCAATAAAAGAGTTGTGGGAAGTGCTTGTAAACCCATCGAGATGTTGAACAGGTCTGCTGGCAGCGGGTAAATGCATGCATGAGACCAAGATAACTTCGCCATGGTATTGAATAGGCCTACTGGCAGTGAAACAATGTCGGGTATATGAAAATTTGCAAATAAGAAACCTCTTAATGTCCTTTATTCTGATCTAGAACTTCTTGGCAGGATACAGATGTTAGAGTGGGTTAAATGGAAACCTTGTCGAGGCTATGGACACCTGCTGGCAGCAGTGCCTATGTCAACAGTATTGGATATTTTATCTTTAGTATCATGACTCGTTGGTCTTAAGACTGTTATCTGTTTTCATCTTTTAAAACACTGCTGGAATAGTTTGTCAATGGTGATGTTTATACGATTTTCTGGTTGTTGTTTTTGAGTTGGAATTATCTTTGTTGTCCTAATCTGAATTTGTTCTTTTGGCACTGCTTCTACCAGTGTGTCACCATTGTTGGTAGCCAATTCAAATTTTTCTAGTGTCTTATAAGCTGCCTACACTGATGTTTTGCAAACCTTAATTTTTCGTCACATTGCAAAAATAAACGACACTTTTATTTTTGCACCATTTGCACACTTACCTTCATTGTTGTTTTCACGACTGTAAGCGTGAAAACTTGGTCTTTCGAAGTCGCATTAAAATATTCAATGAATTGTCATTATCATTCTTGACGATATGCCCATTGCGTTTACATTTTACTTATCATTATGCAGTTGGCAAAATCTTTTGATCTGTACTCATTTGAACACTCTTTGATTTACTATGTAATTTCGTTTCATGAGTAAGTGAGGTTGTGATACATTGGTGATTGGATTTACATGTTCTTTGATTTACTTGACCATTGGTTTCATAAAAATACATAGATTTCATGGTTAAACCCTTGATATATATCATTTAATATGACACCTAGTTCGCGTTATCAAAACCTTTGGCATACACTTGGTATTGGTTTCTATTCATATGTTTGGTTTTAAAACTATGATATAACCATTGCTTGCGCGAATGATTAATACAATTACCATTGATTTCATTGGTCGGGAAAATGAAATAATTGTTGAACTATACAATAGTGGGTTGAACAACTATAAGCACTGGCGGTTGTACCATGGTAATGACTATTCTGCATGGGCAGAAATAGCTCCACCACCTTCGCACGATGTCATTAATGTCGTCCGTTATCCCTGTTTCACCTCTAGCATTGGATAAGCCTGTGAATACTCTGCTCATGCGTATGCTATGATTCAAACCCTGGCTCATTCACATCACTTACTGTGTGCTCTTCTCCATGGCACCGGTGGTGCGAATTGAGCCAAACGGTAGTCAAGCCTTGCTATTGTTCGATAATGCCTGGAAAGACTTAGAAGATAATGGTTGTCTTACGTTTGTACAGAGGTTTAAGGGTTTTAATCTGTTTGTTGTACAATAGTTCGCCCTGAATTTTGATGGTTGTAGGGCCAAGATAGGTGACATTCAGCTTGAGCTGAGTGAACAGTTCATTAACTCTGCCACAGGGTTAGCAGCCACGGGCCAGCGATGGTTTAAAAATTCTAAAGTGGAAAAGCTGCCATGGCCACTACTGTTCATCTCACAAAAGGTCACATCCTGTGACAGAGGTACATTGATTTCCACGCTTAAACCAAGGTGGCATGATATTTTGATGGTGGTTAAACAATTCGCGACCTATGAGGGTAGGTATGGGCTAGTTTTTCTTTATCACCTTCAACTGTTAATGAATTTTATGGGTTATCCATTGAATATGCCATTTTACTTCCAGCATAGCCTTTATAAAATGTCAAAAAGGTTTAAACGAGAAAAGGCCGATAGTATCTTGTTCCACCACGGCCTAATCAGACTCATCGTTGTTCACCACTTAAATCTTCACGGTGATAGTTTGCTAGATTTTATCTCTCGAAATGGTTTTGCTGATACAGAGCCTGTCCAAATTGACAAGCCTGTGGTTAGTGAAACTAAGGTCGAGCCACCTGTGCCTTTCCATGTTCTTCTACCCTCTCCTAAACCCTCGGTCAACCCTGATATCGATCTACTCGACATCTTAGTAGACAAGGCAGAGGTTGTTAAAATTCCTGTGACAAAAAAGGTCAAGGGAAACCCTACTGTCAATGGAAAAGGTAAAAAGAATGCTCGACTTATATCAAGACTAGCCCGGAATAAACCTAAACCTAGTACTGAGCAGAAGCCCATAATCCTCAGTGAAGATTCTGACTCTGACATCGAATGCTTCCTAGCTAGTGAGTACCCTTACTCCCAAGGTCTGTGCTCCAAGCCACCCTATGATTTCATTTCTAATTTTCCCCCATGCATAAAGAAAAATCCTAGCTACCCTGGGATCAAGCTTCCTAATGAAACCCTCGATAATTTAACCAAAACCTCACCTGCAATTTCGAAGCCCGCAGATTCGTCATGTGACCAATGTAATGTGTGGTTGGAACGCTACTATACCGACGTTCTCTTTTTACAGTCGAAGATCAAATTGTTGGAAAACCAAGTTACAGTGTTGAAAATCCAAAGGGACAAGCTTCAAGCTAATGACAAGAAGCATAAAACCACTGGTTCCATCGTATTTAGGAATGTCGAATTGGCTACATCCTTCGTTAATTCCAAAATGTCATGATCAAATTGTCTGCTCGTCATCCTGGTATGAATTTCGATATCACTCTCATTTTGTGAATTGCTAGGATTAATATAATGCTTTGAGTTTTCAAATAGCTCTGTTCATCATTCAAAATGACTCTGTCATAGTTTTTTGGATCCTGTACATTGTTTTCATTTTGCTAAAAATAAATGAAGTGATTATTTTGGTAAACGATTTGGTCGTGCCCAGTTTAGCAATTGATTGGTTTTCATTGAATTTGATTCGTTTGAGTTAACGAAATCAGTAGTGTTTGTTTTTTATTGGATTTTGTTTATATCGGATTTGAACAGGAGATTTTTATGCTAAAATTAGAGCATGACCATGTTTTGATTTGGTATGATTTCGTTATGAATGGATTATATCAGCTCTGATTTTATGGTATGATTTTGGAACGGTTTCGTGAGTTTGATTGTTATGATATTTTAATATGTTATGTGATGTAATCTTCTAAATCAGGAATACAACTCTGTTTGACTCCGATTTGGAAAGAACGAATCTGTTTTGTATGGAAATGATATTCTCATTTAGCCTGTGCAAAAGATATCTTCGCTGAAATCATGGAACTGTTTTGATTCACAATGTCAAACTTAAATTGTTCGATTCACTCTTGTTTTGATTGGATTGTTGCATATCTTGAGTTGGCACAATTGTTTTCATGGGTTGGATTCGTTTCGAAAATAGATTGGATGCTCCTCTATTGATTTTAATTTTGCGAAGCAAGTTTGTTAACTCAGATCGACTTATGTTATCTCTGTTGAATTCGTATGAGAAGATTTGGTTAATATTTC
>ML792616.1:61125-72141 GCA_009831015.1 Picea engelmannii
AATAAGATTTATTTATGTTAGTTGTTAGATATTTAATTTCTTAGAGTTAGCATAGTATCAGATAGTAGATTAGAATAGTTAGATTTGTTTAGTTTGTTTTAATATTCATTTTAGTTAGATTAGTTTATTAGTTTGTTTTAATAGTTAGTTTTAGTTAGATTAGTTAATTTAGAGTAGTTTTCTTTTGTTTTCTTAGGACTTAGATCGACTAACGGAGCCGCTAAACCCGTCAGGGTGGTTCATCCCAAACGGCTTGGGTTATTAGACAACCCCGGACTGGTTCCACTCTCCCAGTTGATGGATGGTCAATTTCATCCGTCAACACTATTATGCCATTTAGGAAGCCCACTACAATCGAATGGTGAAACATTTTGGCGTGGAGAAAACTGTGGTAATTCTTCAGAAACATTTTTATTGTCCAAAACTTCGATAGGAAGCCAACAAGTATATCGGATATTGTACTTCCTATGCCATTGCCAAGCCAACCATCAATAAGAAAGGATTATAAACCCCTCTTCCTACTCCCGAGAATCCTTGGGAATCCATCTCAATGGATTACATTTCTGACCTTCCATCCACCAAGAAAGGAAATGATTATGTATGTGTGGTCGTTTATCGATTTTAGAAGATGGCCATCCTCACATCCTACAAGAAGAATATCACGACAACATATACTGCTAAGCTCTTCTTCAAACAAGTGTGGGTCCATTTTGGGATACCACAGACCATCATCTCCAATTGGGAAAGCAGGTTCCTCAGCACATTTTGTTCGAGTCTCCGATCACTCTTGGACACCAAGATCACTAAATCCACTGCTTTCCACCCCAAAACAAATGCCCAGGCAGAGGTCACCAATCATATGATTGTGCACATCATGTGCATGTACAACTCTAAGCATCCACATACATGGGATGAGAGTATCCCCTATGTTCAACACAATTACAATAGGGCTCTCCATATCTCCACTGGCCATAGCCCATTTCAAGTGGGGTTGGGATTCCAACTCTTAGGTCCCATTGATGTTGCACTACCTCTTTCCACCACATGAACATAGTCTTCCCATGTGCAGTATGAGACCGACAAATCCACCAAATTCATTGAGAGGATTCAGCACATCTGCCAACAGGTCCATGATATTTTGTAGAAATCCAATGCTAAGTACAAGAGTGCCATGATCAACACAGGGTACCACACCCATTTCAGGTTGGAGACAAAGTCTGGTTACATTTGTAAAAGGAGTGTCTCATAGGGCCCCATCATAAGATCTACCCACTTTGATATGGGACTTACATTATCACCAAGGATGTGGGTAGCAATTTGTTTGAGCTCAACACTCCATCCTTCCTTGGATTGCACCCAGTGTTCAATGTGGACCTCCTTCAGCCATATTTTCTACCATTATTGGATACCTCAGAGATCAAAAAACAAATTACACCGATAGAGCTCAAACCTGACTACATGGAACAAGCATCCCCTAATCAGATAGTGGACACTTGCGAGTAGAGGATCCAACT
The DNA here is from genome assembly GCA_009831015.1 of Picea engelmannii. Taxonomy (NCBI): domain Eukaryota; kingdom Viridiplantae; phylum Streptophyta; class Pinopsida; order Pinales; family Pinaceae; genus Picea; species Picea engelmannii. The sequence goes on from ML792616.1 coordinate 62,640, forward strand.
TTATCGGGTTGTCAAGGAAGGGAAGCTACTACACCAAGGAAAGTGGCTCACCCGGGGCCAAATTTAGCAGAAGTTTCCTCACCTTATGGGTGAAATCAATGCAATGGAGACCATTGCTTCCTAAGGGGGGAGGACTAATCCAAGTGGATATTGGTGGTTTCCCACCTATTCCAACTGGCTCCTTTTTACAGTTTTATTTTAGCACGTTGTTTTGTAATTATTTGTAATGGTGGGTTCTACAATGTAAGGGTTATTTGAATCCCCACACATCTTCCAGGTGGATACTGGTGGCCTCCCACCTAATCCAACTGGCTTATTTTGTATGTTTTCATGTCATCACATCTTGATGTACTTCCAGGGTTGTTTTGGGGCCCTTAACAATGTTTTTTGGCTTGCCACAGTCAAATTGTAGATGGATTCAGACTTTGATGGCGTAATGTGTATTTATCTAAAATAAATTTCCAATGGGTTATCACATGCCTAAAATGGATGTCATATGCAAAAGCTATGACCCTGGGAAGTTGAGGTACCAACTTACCCATAGGGGCCCACATAAATTTTGGAATTTCACCTCCTAGGGTTAGGTTTTTGGATTTCTAGGGTTTTGGCATTCATGATTAATATCAAAAAGGCCTTTGGAGCCTCATTGTAATCATTTTCCACAGATGTATGCTTGTATCAACCACATCTCTTCTTAGAGATAGCTAACACCATTCGAGCAAGTGTTTTAGTTCTGTAGTTTTACAGTTTCAGCCTATTTGATTTATTCAATAGAGGATATTGTTCACTGGATATTTGTGTTGTTCTTCATATCTGTGTGTTTATTGTATTCAATATGTTAATAATTTTGTTCCATTCCTAAATATGGATTAGTCGGGTGATTCATATCCATGTTTCTCTTGGTAAAATATTAACCTGCAAACCAAAATTGACTACCACTTGATTGACCATGATTCCTTTGATTTCCAAGTCAACTTGTGGATCTTAATATTTGATTTTGTAAGAGAGGTGATTTGCAACCTTTGTTGGTTTTTGGCCATCTTTGTATTCTCGTAGTATGTTGAGAAGGTCCAATAGCCTACCTCTTGACTTTTTTTCTTTGCGTAGTTGAAAAAATTCTTGGGTGATGTCCTCATCTCTACTTCTTCGATTTTGTTGATCTTTTGTTGCATTATTGAAGAATTTAATATATTCTCTCATTATTTTCTCTTCCTTATCTAGGTTTGGAAAGTTGTTAGCCTTTTTTGTTTAATAGTTTTGTGGTGGATTTTGGATGTCGCATCCTGCGCCTGACCTTGTAACAATATGTATATTCTTAGAGTTTGTTACATCTTATTTAGATATGTGTGTAGTAGGTTCACAATATTTCTAGGTATAATTTTTTCGAGCACTATCGTGCATTCTTCTAGAGTGTGATCTCCAATGCCTTATATATTACAAAACTTCAGATCAAGCATGTCTTTTATAGGAAAATTTGTGTTGTCTTGATCATTTTTCCAACAATAGCATAATATGGTCATCCATGACCTCGACCTCGAGCACCAAATCCACATCTACCTCCTATACCTCGACCACGACCACCGAAATAATCATCTCTTTGACCATATTTTTTGGTTTGGTCAGTGGTTTCTGTGTGGTAGACAATTTGTATATTGTTCTGATTTCTCACATTTAGGTGGCATTATGAAGTTCGATGATCGGAAGCATCACATATGTGGCACCACTTTGTGTTTTTTAGATTGTGTGGACAATATTGTATGTTATGATCAATTAAGCATTCACATATGTTACAGTATTTATGGTCTTGTACTCGGTGGATGTCAGCCATTTCTGTGTGTTCAGTTAGGGGACAATTATCTTTTGTGTGCCCGTCCTCGATGCATGTGATGCACCATATTTCATTGCGTCGGATGGTTATACTTTTGATAGTTTGTTGTAAATGTTCTATATTTTCCTCAAGTCTTTTTATCATCAAGGAATTTGATGGGCTATCATCATTCGACTTGACTCGTTGTGCCTTTTGTAATGTGTCTTTGCAGTTAGTTATCTCATATAGGCGTAATGATGATATGATTCTTGGTAGTAGCCCAACTACATACCACTAGACTAGTAGGTTCTAGTTGATTATCAATGGAATTTGAATTAAGATGTATTTAAATCTTTTGTCATATTATCTTATCGACTCACCTAGTCTTTGCCTGATTTCTTTTAGATTTTGTGTTTCTAGATGCATGATGTTCTAGATTTTAAATAATGTTAGAAGACTATTATTTATTTTTTCCTTTGAACGAGTTTTATTTTCAGTGTAGTTCATGAACCAGGTTAAGGCACGATGGTGCAATGCAACTCGGAATTGTTCCATGTGCTTATCTTTGTCTGTAATATCAACTTCCTCCCAAAACTTCTCACATACAAACCAATGGCATTTTGGGTCTTCTTCACCTTCGTAGATGGGGATATGATTAAGTCCCATTTTGAATTTCTTGGTGGGGACACTTGATTTTATTTGTGCTTGAATTACTACTTATTTCAACTGAGTTGTCGAATATTTTGGTTGAGTTTTATCCACGTCCGACAAAGGATTATACTCAAGGAATATTTGTTTCTTCTTGAGTATGGAATATGCGTCCTCAGTTTGGGAACTTTTATCTTTGTATTTGACCGCCTGTTGTTCCAATGGTTGCGTCATTTCCATATTATAGTTAGTTTCTTCTCTCAATATTAGATGTGGCAGGGGGGTCAAGTCGATGAGGTATTTGATTTGAATAATCATTTTTTCAACTTCATTTAGTTTAGGCTCAACAATCAATGCATCTCATAGGTTTCCCAAGTCGTTTGTTATATACCATAATCTTGTCGATTTTTCGTCGATATTTAGCATTTGTTGAAGAAACTCTCTTATCCTTGGACTAGTTTATAGTGTGGGAGATGTACATAAAGCTGGTCTAGATTTTTTGTAGTCCATACTTTCGAGTTTTTAGACTGGTTGATGGAGGTTCAACTGTACATATCTTATCTGTCGGGTGTCACCGCGACTGTTGTTGTTTCTAACTTTGGTCGATCTTTATCCGACTCAAACTACTTATGCACTCTAATTGGCTGACCCTCCTCTAAAATATTTATATTTGAATTTTATTGTTCCACTGGTTACAAATCTCTTCTTGTTCTGTTCTCCTTTGTCCCATTCTATTTTCTAGATATGTGCAGATTGTTTATGGGGTTGTTTACCTCTCGATGAAATTTGGGCTTGGGAAACACTACTTCTTTATTTTATGACATCTCACAATATCGAACGACCCCCCATTTCGAACCTGAATTACTCTAAGTTGGGAGCATTGGACATGTTTATTTATTCAAGTAGTAATCTCAGGCTTCTATTGTATATTTACACTTTGCATCAAGAAATACTTCCCATATTTCTTCTCTTTATTGGAAGTTTATATTTGGTAATTGTGTGCCTATTCTTGGTTAGTATTCGACAATATCACCAACTCCCTTGTTCAGAAGGAATTTTTGAAGAAGTGTTGGAACTGTGCAGAAAAATTCATCATGCAATTCGATGTAGAAGTTTTCTTTTATTTTGTCTAGGGATGTTCGATCTTCAACGACTTGTTTTGAAATATAATCTTCAATAATTCGTGCGAGCCAATCATGTAGGTTTTTTCTTCCTTCATTCATCAATTTGAGGCCAAAATCCTCATCAGGTGTTAATATATGGATCACCTGATCTATTGATGTGCTGAAACAATGCTTTTGTGATAGCTTCAAGAAATCGTTTGTGCATTTCTAAAAATAACTGCGACCTTGCTTTGGCTAGAGAGAGGTTATTCTTTCTTGTGTAGTTTCTGATGTAGTTCTCAATTTTTTTCTCCCACCACTCACTTATGTCTTGTGGATTTAGAATTTATGTATACTTCTACATGCCCAGGTTCAGTACGATTGACAACAAAACCAATGTTGTAAACTAAGGGAAAGTCGAGAGTGTTACCAGTAGAACCTTACATAGCCATTATAGATATGCATACACATAGAAATATAGACATACATAAGTAATGAGAGCCCAAATAAGAGTCCTTTTATTATATGATAGACAGTACAAAACAATTACATATATCCTCTCCCATGAAGCTATTTTATCCTTCATGTGCTTATCTATTTATACCTCTAACAGGAAATTGTAAATGCTTAACTACATGGGTTGATTAGTTAGCAGAGACTCTGAATGACTTGTACTTCTAACTAAACTGGTTGATCAACAAGTTCTAAGTCGACCATCGAGTCTATTCAACAGGGTCGAATAGACCCTACAATAGCCCCACACAACACAAGGAATACCTACTCCTTCTTTGTTAAATACTTCCTCAAAGTGCCCTTTAGTGTGTACAGAAAGATTCCAATATGTTGTCTATCGTTCCATAATAGTCTGAGCCTTAAAAAAATTAGCCTCTGATGGTCAATGAACATCAATAATAGGGTTTTAGGTTTGAAAGTATTTCCTCGACTACTATGGACATTCAATGCATGGTATTTCTCTCCAAACATCTTCTTTTATACAACATTTTTTGTAGCCATATTCTCCATATTCTAAGGGATCTTACCAACCACCAACACATGGGAAAATTATACCATTTATATCCATCACAACCATGAAAATATATGTTGAAACATCCCCATAGCAAGATATTTTGTCTCCTCTCATTGGCCACAAATGGCCGCCTAACTCCCATTATGGTAAAATCTACTAGAATCATCCTAGAGCGAATAGAAACAACAACAGAAGGAATTTATTTGCATGAGACCCCTCTCTCTTCCCAAGGATATGACTTATATGACACTTGTACTTATACCATACCTACAAGTCAAATATTAATGGGAAGGTTGTGATAAATCATGGGAAAAAATGGATATTACTCCATAGGAAAATGACAAGATCAAATAAAGTAACAACCACCTTTCCTCTTCCCTTTTGTGGTATCATAGTCCCTTTGTTGCTCCCTCAAGAAACCATTTTGGTGAATATTATATTGTTTTGATAAATTGACCCTATGGATAGGTTGAATTCTCCTTAGACTAAAAACATAACCTAAGACAGATTTAAAACAAGTGGTGATTGACTTCCTTTTAGATTAATCTTTAATATTATATATAGAAGGAGAGATTTATACTAACATTAGGTCTGATGTTTATACTCACTGCTCCAAACCTAGACCTAGTTTCTCCAAGCTTCTTGATGATCAAAGGAATATGCAAGAATAGGAGACAAAAAACTCTACTTCTACTAGATCTCGCTAGGGCAAGAATAATCTATCTAATCTTGATTTCATCTAGGAATTAAACAAATGCACAAACAATAATTGAAAGGAATAGGCCAATTTTATTCATCATAAGTGAAAACTTACATATGGATGATGGTGTCCGTATTCCAAAGCCTTATTTCCTCCATCCATTGAATTCACACATAGGTATTCCAAAGTTTCTCTTAAGATCAAAAGCTTCACACCTTCTAGAATTCAACTCTCCTTCCCCCATGGATGGTATCTCTTATATAGTCTTTAGAAATCTCAACCACCATTATAAAATGAAGGGAATGTTAAGATATTTTCTCCCTAAGTTAGGATTTCAAACCCCATAATGGAAGGTAAGTTGAGTGACTCGAGGGTATGATTCATCAATCATCCATAACCACCCGAATATCCTCAGAGATGGCCCTTAGATAAAGGTGGAGTTAGGCATAACTTATTGAAGCTTCTAAAATACTTGAGACAGAGTGTCATTGATGGCCCTTGACAGTGGTCTAGGGAGTGTCACCCAAGGACTGACACCCTCTAGACATGAATAGGGGAGCGTCACCCTTCCAACCAAGTCAAACCTATGGTACAAATCAAGTGTCTGACCTTCAGAAAATGATGTTTCCTTCTCCCTCTTGACTAGGTAAGTGAAAAAATGGTGTCCCATGGTGTCTAAGTTGGTAAAAAATAAATGTGGCACTGAGGAAAGGTTCTTTATGATATTATGATACTTAAAAACAAAACTATACATAAGTGCGACATTCAGTGGAATAATGACAAAAGTGCGACACTTAGTACAACACTAGGTAGTCTCTGAATTTTGCATGTAACATATTCCCCCTAAAGGTAAAGTTTAGGAGAGAATTTAATGGCCAAAACAATTTACAAATGATGATGTGTTCTAAGGAACTATATAATAATATCCTCTCGAAATCTGCAACCAATCATTGAAAAATGTATATGTATCCTTGAGGAGGGCATACCCATGCTTGGAAAAAAGACTCAAAGCATGGATACTAACAAATACACTATGGATCTATGATAGTACTGACTAAGGATATGGCCAATGGACATACAATGTGGATCCATAACTCCATGACTCGATCAGGTTATATCCATGATATTTTACACAGTGGAGCTATGATATGATAATAACATATCCATAGACCAATACAAAGAGGATCTATGTAACATAATATATCGGTAAATACTCCCATCATAGCCTAGGCAAGGCATATAAAAATGGTAGGAACCTAAAAAATACCTAGGGTCTTCATTTTTTTCCCTAACTGGTACAAATATAACCATGCGAATAGATGTGTTGATGTCCAACATGGTAGAAACCACTTGATTACTGGTGATTGATGTATATCGTTAACAAGTGTGAGGAAAATCATCATTGATGTCAATGATACCCAAGGTACCTTAGTACAATTCATCAAATGAGAATCAATGATCTGAAGTCAAACTTTCGGTGGAATCTTTCGATGAGAGGCCAATGATGGAATCCCACTGTCGAAAGCAAAGAAACCTTCCATTAAGGCATGCATGCTCCAAGGTACTAAAATGGTTTCTAAGTCTAATTCTTGGATAATGTGTTGGAGTTGATAGGAAAATAATCATTGAAGGAGGGCCATTACATATCCCCCATCATCGACATGAAACAAGTACTGGAAATAGTGTGTAATGGAGAATTATGAATTGACATGAGGATACAAACTGATGATACTGTAGAGGTTGACCAAAATGTTGAGGAAAATTGACACTTTTGTTGTTGGGAAAAACACCCTACGAACTAGCAAATTAGGGTCGAACTTTGCATGCAGATTTGACTGAATAGAATCTACTTTTTTACTTACATCCCAAGATTTAAATCCCTTTTTCTCAGTAAATGCGTGGAAAAGGACCACCTACCTTATTACCTCCGTTCGATGTCGATCCTCCATTGTGCTTGATTACTTGCTTGCGCTGCTCCTTCCACAGATGACCTGCACTCAAGACAAACAACTATGCATGCATGCTACTTCTATACTCAAGGGTTAGAAATCGAACATAAACTTAATCAAATCATAGACATCTCATGAATTGGGATGGGAAAAGCATTCTTTTTATTACGTAAAGTGAATCAACTTACAAAAGCTTCGACCGACCACCGCTCCTTGAACCTGATCCTAGGCTCCTCTTCTTTTGTCCTTCAACTACTTTGCGTTAAATCTCCTTTGGCATGAGGAAAGGCTAAAGGGTTGGGACAATGGAATACGTAAATGGGCAGACTTTCTTCGCTATATTTTTTCCTCCTCCAAATGGTACCCCTACCCCTTCTTTTATAGGCTAGATGGAGCTAGGGTTTTGGACAAACCCTCGGCCATGCATGGCTAGGAGTTTCAGTTAAATCACCCATAGCTTTTTTTTCGTCAGAAACTTTCCTTTTTTTGTGCTTTTGTAGGTACACGCAGGTTGTTTTGATCCAGCCAGCATGTACATGCGTTTAGTAATGGTTTAGGGCATGTGGGCCTTTACACAAGAGGATTTTCAAGGAGTTGTTCAGCAGAGTTTTGGCAAAGAAGGGAAATGAGTTGGCCTGATGCCAGGTAAGCATGTGTGGTGCAATTTAGGGTTATAACAGATTCCCCCTAATGTCTGAGGCAAGAAGAGCATATGATGGTTGAAATACATTACTAATCTTTACTGATGTGTTGAATGATTGAGCCCAAGGATAAGGAACTAGGAGGTGCCATCTGGAAAATAACAAATGTCTCACCGAGGCAGGCATACCCATGCTCAGGATAAAATAGAACCATGGCTACCAATAAAATACATTGTAGATCCATTTCAAATAACTATAAAGAGTAGCCGCGAATAATACACAGCGGAGCTACATCTCGAAATCAGAAAGATATGCATATAGAGTATCCATCTTCCAGAAGTTGATTCGGCCTGATGGCTGGACTTCAGAACTCAAGCAACAACTTCAAAATCTTCCAAAACTCGGGTAGGAGTGTAATATGAGTGTACGACTGCACTACCCAGAGATATTCGATGGCTCATCGGTCATGGACTTGATAATCTTGATGATCGGATTGAAGGCTTCAGTGATTTCGAACAAGGACTTGATTGGACGTTTTGGATGGTCGGGTATGCGGACAAGAGACATATTGCAGAGGGGCCAAATCAGGCTTAGTGACAAACTTCCCTTGGAAATTAGCATGACAAGTGATGAGACTTAGGAAGCATATATGTTAATCATAAGTCTACGAAGCAGGAGGCAACACAAACTCTCCATATGTTTGGAGGAATAACCAAACAGTGGAGGACACAACTCTATATAGCGAGAAAAGCTTCCTAAGGTCGTACTACATCCCATAGTTTGATGAAAAAATGGACAGATGTGCTTTATCCAAGGGCGACTCATTATGCTTCCAATAAAGAAAATACTTTTCCCATCCTCTTTTTGGGGTATATTTGATATTTTTGTTCTTTTCAATAATCTTGGAAAAAGAATAAAGGAATATTACATTACAATGGAGGAATGAGTATTGCAAACATACAAGCTCAAGGAACAAGGAAAAGACTGATGTTCAGGTAAAATGATACTCAGGGAAAATCCTCCGGTGGCTAAAGGTGTTAAGACGTAGAAGCAAACTGTCACAAGGTTGGTGGATAAGGTATGCAAATGCAGTTGATAGAACACACAATGGTAACATCCTTTGATGTAAGTTTAACGAGCCCAGAAAAGGTAAGCTCGGTGGTTTTTCATATTTAGAGAGTCTGAAAAAGCATAAAAGGAGACTCCATTGGGGTACCTTGTTCGAAGATAGTCTAGTCGGTTCGAAAAAGGTATAAACTAGCACCGATTAGACGTCGATTCAAAACCATTTTAATGAGTGTGACAAGGACAAGATCACTCGGCTATTTTTTCACTTTTAAGGAATCTGAAAAAGCTTAACTATGAACTCCGTCAAGAATATTCTTCTGGACCAATTTAATGAGTGTGAAAGAATAAGGTCACTCGACAATCTTTTCAATTTTAGGGAGTCTGAAAAGAGCTTAACTATGGACTCTATGGGGGTTTCGTTTTCGTAAATTTAGTCCCTCACGCCTGAAAAATGAATAAAATTATACCGAAGAGTACTCTTCTAAAGAATGGGAATTCGATAGAGTATACCTTTGTTTGTACATTTGATTGTCCGGACCGAAAAAGGGGTAAACTACCG
>ML792616.1:108392-124100 GCA_009831015.1 Picea engelmannii
ATGACCAAGCAACAAATTATAATCTAAGGGCACGTCAATCACTTCAATATCAACAAAAGAAGTTTTACCCTTCAATTCCAAAGTGAAAAATTACAAGAGTCTGTGAGGTTGGAAACCATGTCCATCAAACGCTTTCAGGGTGGTAGGAGACTGAATGAGTTTAGGAGAACAAATGTCTCTCTAACAGGACAAAGACATGAAACGGGTGGAGGCTCCTTCATCCAAAATAATGCAATGGATATTCCTCCCACTAACCATAACCTGACTTTGGAACACCAGTTGGTGTGCGAGGCTTGGTTTAAAATAGTCCATATTGAACATAATCATATTTGATACCTTTCGATCCACATCTCCAATGGTTGGTGATAAGGTTCTTGTTGGACAATTTTCTTTCATTGATGTCAACCCTTGGAGAGTGATCTCAGAGATTGATGTCAACCCTTGGAGAAGTCTGGAAGACCTGGAGATGTGTATGATATTGTTGGTACAAGTGTTTTTGATGTGTATGGTTGGAACTGACACTTTGTTAAGGTATACACTTGTTATGGTACAGGTTTATGTACATGGTTGATGTGCATGTTTGGCACATGGTATGGTACATGAACATATCTTTTGATGGTATGTTGGTGACTTTGGTACATGCTTGGTAGAGGCATGTGTTGGTGATGGTTGAGAGGTGCCCTTGGTATATGATCCATATGAGAGGATCTAATGATAGGTTGGTCATGGTCATGGATTCCACAGTTGATTGAGGAATAAATACATGAAGTTCAATATACTTTCAGGTAATACTATCATAGATGGATAGTACGCGTCGTGCCATTTCCGGTGATATATGGAACACCACATAGTTCCTCATGGTTGAGGAGATATGGCTCTGTGAAGTTGGAGTACCCTCAAGAATATTATAGAAGCCTCTAGAAGGTCATCAAGAAGATTGACCAGTTAAAGTGGTTGAAACAAGGGATTAATTGTTGAAAGATTAAGTAATTATCAAAAAATATTAATTAATTATTTCAGGGATAATTGATTATTGAGATTGGTTGTCATTGATGTCAACCCTTGAGAAAAGTTGCATGTCGAAGTAAAGTGGAAGTAAACAAAAGACAATTAATTATTACAGGGATAATTAATTATTGCATGTCGAAGTAAAGTGGCCAAAAATAGAAGATAATTAATTATTGTAGGGATAATTAATTATTCCAGGGATAAATAATTATTGAAGGGATAATTAATTATTGTAGGGATAATTAATTATTGAAGGGATAATGAATTATTGCATGGATAATTAAAGTGTAAACAAAAGATAACAAGATGAATGTGATTTTCATGTGAGTTTCATGCCATCATGAGTTGCATGGCAGTTGCATGTCATTAAAATTTATATATTTATAACACAAAGAAGAGTCCATTGCAAATCACTTATGGGTATTCACTTCTGAGAATACAGGTTGGATATATGAGGCAGTGAGTCGAAAACAGAGAAGTAAAGTGAAGTAAGGAGTTTGCAGGAGCCCAGAGTAAGGAGAATGGGTTTTATATAGGAATTCATTGAGTATATACATGAGTTTCAGAAGGAAAAGTACAGACATCCACATGCTACAGTGAGGAAAAATGGAGATACCTGTACACAGACTAACACACAATCACATACCTATGAGGAAAAATACAAGAAGATTAGGGATCATGAACTCGGTTCAGATTTAGGGTAAAGGTATGTCTTCCTGAGTGTGTTAGGTAGTTATTCTAAAGTAATCAGGAACATGTATATCTCAGTGAGTTATGAGAACTTGATTTGAAGAACTCTTTTGTGGATTTTGGTATGAGGTATGTGTGGTTGCAGTCTTGATGAGATATTGATATTAGTAGCAGAAACAAAGGTATCAGGAACAACATCAAAAAAAAGTTATATGTTAAAACAATAGAGGTAGTGTAAGGGTTTTCTACAGTTATATTTCAGGGCGGTTGGATGGGGCAAGAAAAGGGGGTTGTAGCCTCCTTCTTGTTGGATCCAAAAAATCAGGGAGTTGGAGCTTCCTTCATGTTGCAGCCTATAAACAGGGGGTTGAAGCCTCCTTCCATTTGTAGCTAGAGAAATAGGAATTTTGAGCTTCCAATTAATGTACTCGTTGGAAAATAAGAAAATCATTATGTGGTTTTTTCCCACATTGGGTTTCCATGTAGAACTTCAATGTATTGTGTTTATGTGTTGTGTATGAATTGATTTATGGTATGGATTCTATATTGAATGTTGATTGAATATCATTGAATATTTATATTGTGGCTAAAGAAAGAAAAGAACTAATATTGATTCACCCCTCCTCTCAATATTCCAACAATTTGTATCAGAGTAGGTCCTTCAGGAAGTAGTCTAACAACTAAAAGGAGATAAAGGAATATGCTAAGATTGAAGCACCAAGGCTTGTCGATAAACACCATACCTTTTGGAATAAAAGGATGAAAACCTTTTTACAGGCATATAGATTTGATGTTTGGAAATAAGTAGTAGATGGGTATACAACACCAACCACTCCCCCAACCGATAGAGATGGAAAGAAGCTTAGCGAAAACATCTCAAAGGCTAAAACTACTATTCTTAGCAGTTTAGTTGATTCAATTTTTGTCAAAGTTATGCATTGTGATAGTGAAAATGATATTTGGGATAAACTACAAAACATATTATGAAGGAGATTCCAAGGTAAAGGGATCTCAGCTTCAAATTTTCAAAGACAAGTATAAACAATTAAAGATGAAGGAAGATAAAGACATTGTAGCCTACCGTCTATGAGTTGAGGAAGTAGTTAACACTATTAAAGGATTGGGAGTACAATTTGATGACTCAGTGGTTGTTCAAAAGGTATTGAGGTCTCTTCATATGAGATTTTATTCTAAGATATCATCCCTAGAAGAAATAACATATCTCGGTACATTGGGCATGAACGAGCTACATGGAATATTTATAGCCTATGAAATGAGAATAGAATAGGAAAACCCAGTCACAAAGGAAGCAACTTTCAAGGCATCCAAGAAGACAAGGAAGAAGAAGAAGAAAAATTAAAAACTAATTTGCAGTTGCAGTGATGATTCAGATGAAGATGAAGAGATGGCTAACTTCGTAAGAAAATTATAGAAAGTAACTGACAAGTATAAAGGTATGATTCCATTGAATTTTTTTAATTATGGTGGTATTGATCATTTTTCTTCTAAATGTCCTCATAGGAATAAATACAGTGATGAAGAAGAATCTTCAAAAAGGGAAAATAAATATAAAAAAGGAAACAAGAGAATAAACAAATTCTTCAAGAAAAGTTTCTACTCAAAGGAGGGTAGTTCCTCATCAAATAAGGAGGATAATGATAGTGATAATGATTCAAAAATAGTACTCTTCATGGAAGTAGAATATGATTCCATTGAATAAGGTGAATTCAATCTTATACTATAGTTAATCAGTGCATTAGAAGAACTCGAGAAAGAAAGGAAGAAAAACAAGTCACTCAAGACATAGTTAAAAATGAAAGAGGGATCTCAAAATTTCAAATCTAAAGAACTAGAGCAGATGATCACGAGTATAAAAATTCAAATAGAAGAACACAAAATAATTGAGGAAATTCTTAGAAGTCAATTAGAATAAAAGGAGAAAACAATTGGAATGTTGGAAGAAGAAGTAGTCTCTTTAAGGAAAGATCTTCAGAAGAAAGATATTCAGCATAAGAGCACTAGAATATTGGATCAAATCATCAGTAGTAAAATATCATCAGATGACATGTCCTATCTAGGATACAATCAAGTACAGAATGAGAAAGGGTTGAGTTCCAATACAAAATAATAGGAAGCAGAACAAAGAATCTATGCATATATTGTCAAGAAGAAATAATGCAAGCCCCCAAAGATGAACATTCTAGAAACAAATAAGAATCAAGAAGACAAATTCAGAAGGAGTGCATCACAAAGAAGATCATTTGTTCCTAGGTATCGAATAATGTTTTATGGCCATAATTTTAATTGTGCTAATTTTGGACGTAAAGTGGTAAATTACAGAGCCTGTTCTAAGAACAAAAGAAACTATGCAGGTTACTTAAATAATAGTTATCCTAGAAAATCTCAGGAAGCATACAGTAGACACCAAAACAGTTTTGATTCATTGAGAAATGAAGTAGAAATATACAAATCCCACAACTGTGGACATATAGCTCATGATTGTAGAAGTGTGATGGATACATATATGAGAGAGAACATTGATATCAGATATAAGAATATTTTTAAAAGAAAACAAGAACAGGTAAAAGAAGAACAGATGAATGAAGGACACCAATAAGTCATACTCTTAGGATTTACAGCAATACAAGATCAGGATAAATCTACAAGAAAAAAGGAAGATGTCACATGCAGGAAGGTTTTGAGAAAAAATTAAAAAAAAGAAGAACATGTGAATGAAAACTAGGTCCCATAGATCATACTCACAAGATTTGCAGCAATGCAAAATCATGATGAATCGAGGGGAAAAGAGAAAGATGTCATATTTCAAGAAAAGGATGAAAAGGAAAATGATAAAGAGGAATATTACTCCGCATTAGAGGGGATATGTTTATAAGACATCCAGCTTGGAGACTCCCGGGTAATATGAATATAGAACAGGGGGAATCTATGCAAAAACTGTTACAATTCAAATATCTATCCTTCAAACAACATGAAGTGTTTCAGATTGGTGTTACAAATGTTTGATTCAGAATGGGTTGATGACACATGTATAGGATGTCCTATGCCATATTGGTTGGTTAAGGAACAAGTTTAAGAACACATCTACATGTAGGTATGTAGAAGACCAGCTGTCAGACACAAGGAATATCATTGGTACACTTTTTTTATGCAGAGATTCATAGAGGAAATATTCAGGAAGGAATGTATTCATTGTAGAACATTGTATATTTGTAGAGTTTGATTTGTAGTTGAACATACCCGTGGGAATAGTTGTTTCAGTTTGAGGTGCAGGCATGTGATGATCAATTGCAATGGATTAAGAAAAGTATTTAGAATAGTGAAGTGATAGATGGGTCAACATTTTGGATAGTTGCGTAGTAGTGTTGGGCCCTTTGTTTTGATAACTATAAGTTGTGAAAGCTACCATGGATCCAGAAAACCATGCAAAGGAAGGAAAAACACGTTGAGAGAAAGAGAACGCAACAAAAAGACACGCAAATAGAAAATGGTTGGACACCAACATGCAATCAGTTTTAGGAGGAGCAGTTGAAAAAAAATCAAGAAGAGGAGAGATCTTGTGGGTTCTTATTAGGAAGAAAGGAATTGTAATATATAATGAAAGAAGAGGATTGTAATCATGTTGATGTTGTATAGTGAGAATTGTTGAGTAGTGAGAACTGGTTTTGCACTAGATTGGGAAAGTAAGGGAAACTATTATTGTATTACTGTAGAGGTAGTAAGAGCAAGAGACCAGAGATAATATGATCAAGTCTTGTAATATTATGATATGTACTTGTTGATTCTCTCTGGCATGAATTTGTATAGGTCTAAGATAAGCTAAGCATGTATTTTAGTAAGGACTCTGATATAATAGAATACTGATGGAGATAAATTTTGAAAGAAGATCTTTGTGTATGATGATTTATGTTTCCATGGAATGATATTATGTTATGTCTATTATGCATTATTCTTTTGGATTTCATTGTGATGTTCTGCGCAAGTTTGTTCTTCTATCCTGGGTTATGAGGTGTTAAAGAATAAAATAAGGTTAATATATATTGTGCAAGAATGGTATTAATCTTGATAACTTGTAGATATGAATAAGCATTATTCTTACCCTTCCCTAATTCTCATGTCTTGGTCACACTTTAGGTGAGTCTTCTTCCCTTCCAGGAAGATGAAAATCACAGCTCACTAGACTTCACTGGTACCCTTTTGTTGGTAACCTAAAGAGGACCCTAGTCTGACAAATTTACACCAACAAAATGGTTTTGTTTCTATGAATCTTTGTTTTAAAGGGAACCTGTAAGGAGGATGCTTCCTTGGATCCACATATCTTATGTTTGATAGTGGCGGGAATGCGAGTGTGATGCATTCATATGGAAGGAAGAAGAGTTATGAAATTTGAACTTGAACACCTCAAGAGCTTCTATCTTCTACTAGGAAAGATCGAGCGACCAGTATGAGATATTTTGGATAAATATCCCAGAAGAGTTGTTCCATTAGGTATATTGGCTACAGGAAGCTCAAGAGTTCAAAGAATGTGTTAATAAAATATGTACTTGGGATATAGAGAAGTTAGCATAGCTCCATAATCTAGATCACCATATTACCCAAGCAGTGGATTTCTGGGTTGACACGACTCTACAAGGTTATATCATTAAGTTTGTAGCAGAGAATCATCAATATTTTTCACGAGCATAAGTGGTATTCAAGAAAGGTGCACGCAAAATACTGCTGAGGTAAATTCCCCTAGGGATCAAGGTATATTTGGTGGAAGAGGGGATGCTAATTTTTTCCTCGAGTGAGATGGCAGCCTAAACATTCGCACTCAGGGTGGGGCGATTGTTACAACAAATTTTTCCTCACTCCATGCAAATTTCTTGGATGGCCTTCCATTACCCTCTATAGACTTGAAGTCCCATTTTTGTTCATTCCATGTCCAAAAATGAACGTTTTTACAGATATACACACCTTATCAGTTATACAACAAGTGTATACGCAAGTTTCTCCACTATAGCCTGCGTACATCGGGTTTGGTGCTCAAAAATTAAAAATTATGTCAGGTTTCCATGCCATGTCATGAGTTCCATGATCCTTGACCTTCCATATAATAGAAACACTATGGCTTGTCCCTTCAGTTCCATTTGGAGGCTATAAATTGAGCCATATCCAAGTCTTGAAGACAATTCAACAATTCAACTTTGAGAGCAAAGACACTCTAGAGAAATTTCACTTCATATTGAGTCTGCATCCCTTTGTCCTTGAAAGTATGAACTTCTTGTGTTCAACTCCCAAGATCTTCCTTCTTTGTGATGGAGAACCTCATTAAATCCTATATATGAGATTGACTTTATGGAGGATTGAAATGGTCAAGTCCCAGTTGGAGGGACTTAGTTTCTCGGTACCGATATGTACCGTTACAGAAGTTTGTCACCTATGTAGTTCTGTTGATTATTTTAATAGAAATATTATTTTCTCATCCAATTGATATCTTGAAAATATTTGAATTACAATTCCATGGGCATATTTGTCATCTATTTTAATAGATTATGCTAATTTATATGTTGAAATTATATAGTATCACCATATGCTTGTGTATCTTGGTTGTTGAGGACAACTTACAAGTATAAATCTTTGGGTCGTGTGCTCAACGATGGTATTCTTTGAACGTCTGGATGAGGTAGGATCTTAGCCTTGTCTTGTTATAATTTCATTTATATAGAATAATTTGTATTAGATTTGATTTCTCGGTGTCATTCCCTCTGTTGTGGTTTACCCCTAGACATAAAGATATTTTCCTCATAAAAGAATTTGCGACCATACTGTGGATATCTCCTTTTGGGGGGTTTTGGGTGTTTTTCTCCTTGATTTTTACTCTGTTTGCCTAAGTTTTCTTGTCTATTGTTGCTTGATAACACGTTTTTTCCCTTGTATATGTGTTTCTTGGCTTAACCCTTACCCTGGAAGTTTTTTTCTTGGTATATGTAGTTTTTCCCTTGACAGATGTGTACATATGCAAGTTGTCTTCCTTTAGGGAGCGTATATACACACTTTTTTCTCAAATCGTCATGTACATCATCTCTTGAGTCTTTCTAGTTGTTGGGCCTCAACTAATTTTTGAGGAAACATTAGTCAGAGTTGGCCCACTTTTGGACTTCGACACGATGGTCGAAGATGGAGCACCCAGATGAAGATGAGATCGTGAATCTCACTTATTTTGGGGGCTATGTGGACCCAGTAAGGGGTCCTCTAGGTTTTTTTTAATGGGTTTATGGGATGTCGGCCCATGGGTTCTCTCCATGTTTGGCTCTATTATAAAGGTTTGTAAAAGTATAAATAAAGAAGATTGTATTGTAAAAGTTGGGAGATAGTTGGCTAAGTGCAAGTAGTTCAAGTGGCTTCATGCAAGGGGATGTATGTGCGTTAAGGATTTGTGCTTGATAGAGAGTTGTCTTTGTGCCTTGACCTAGTTTTGAAAGGAGGATATGGTTCTCAATGCGCAGATCTCATGTCCAATGTGAAGCTTGACTCTATGGCTTAGTGCACAGGAGTAACTGAATGTAAGAGATTGACGAATAATGAAGAGGTGAAGAGGTTGGTGGATGTAGCCCCACACTGGGGTGAACCAAATATATCTAGTGTCTTATGATTTTCTTTGTGAAATGATTATCTCTGTGTTTTACTTAGTTATTAGACTAGATATGTAATGGATATGTAAATGTTGCTTTAATGCTTTGCTTATGTTAAAATGCTAGATCTGATTCAGAGTGCTAAGTGATAAGTGTTTAAGGTGCATAATATTTTTTTATTACTGCACTAGAACTATCTTAGATTATGTTCTATGATGTCCATAAGGTTAATGAACTAATGTATGTCACTTCCTAAGCATTAACAGAATACCCTGTGAAGTGTTATTCTCACAGATCTGTGACCCGGCCTCATTACAAACACTTGCGTCCTGTAAAGCCCCCTACTTCTACCTCAGGTGAGACTTCACCCGCCTCGTAGGTGTTTCCAAAAGGGCCAGTAGTAGGGGTTTTTTTGGTGCATTGTTAAGTGTTGAACCCTAGGTCTTCCCCTGTGCCAACAAATGGTTCTATTGTCGAGACCTAAAACTGTGATTGCTGGGAACTTAAGTAAATAAAAAGAGAAGCTATGTGCATAGATCTGTTGTTGAAGTGCGCAGTACTCTACTTGACTTGCAAAGATTTCTGCTAAGAAACAAATCTGATCTAAATAAAGAGGTAAGATCCGAAAATAGGTAAAGCTTTGTGCTTTGAAAAGAGTAAGATAAGTGAAAATTTTTGTTTTGAAATCATGAACCTAAGTATGATTAATAGATTTTTTCCTAGTCTGAATGCTAGGACACAGTGGAAAGAAAGAGTGGATTTGAGTAAATTTAATGGAAATGAAGAAAAATATATTATTCCTATGCATAGAAAGAGTTCTTGGACTAATAAATGGATGCAGGAACCTAGAAAGATTTTTTGCAGATTGAAGGACCAACACTATGATCCTAGGGGAAGTGCACAGTATAGAAGAGGTTGGGGAACATTTAAAAGAAAAATAGGATTAACTTTGTGTTATAACTGCAAAAGACCGGGACAACTTGCTAAGGAATGCCCTGGCGCAGGTCCTATTTGTATTTTTTGTAAGATTGTTGGTCATGAGGTTGAGTATTTTCCAAAGATGATTGCTAAAGTTAAACGAATGAACATGAGACAAGAAAAATATGAAGGAAGTCAAGAGACTAAGGGAATGTTAGAGAGTCATAAAGAGAAAGAATCAAAGAAATTTCAGACTATATTAGTACAATTGAAAGAAATAATGGATGTTCACAAAGATGACAGTTTACCAGAGATCCTGAAGAAAGATATGTTATTCCTATGCATAGAAAAAGTTTTTTGACTAATAAGTGGATGCAGGACCCTAGAAATGTTTTTTGCAGATTGCAAGTCCAACACTGTGATCCCAGTGCGCAGTACAAAAGAGGTTGGGAAACATTTAAAAGAAAAATAGGATTGACATTGTGTTATAATTGTAGAAGACCGAGACATCTTGCTAAGGAATGCCTTGGCACAGGTCCTGTCTGTCTTTGTTGCAATATTGTTGGTCATGAGGTCGAGGATTTTCCAAGGATGATTGCTAAAGTTGAAAGGATGAACATGAGAAAAGAAAACTATGAAGAAAGTCAAGAAACCAAGGGCATATTAGAAAGTCATAAATAGAAAGAACCAAAGAAATTTCATACTACGTTATCTCAGTTGAAAGAAATGATGGATGTTCACAAAGATGTCAGTTTACCAGAGATCCTGAAAGTAAAACAATGCATAAGTGCAAGAACAGAAGACTTTGACACAGACTATGTCTTGGATGAGGAAACACAAGTGAATATTAACACAGAAGAAACTTGGAAAATTTTTGGAAAACCTACTATGATACCTTTGTTGGGAAGGATAGGCTTGTTTAAGGGAAAGATGATAACCCTATGTGGAAGATTTACTAATGTACCTATTATTGTTCATGGAACATCAAATGAAGAGGAATTTAAAGTCATTAAGTTTATTGGAGACAACACCCCTTTCCCACTTTTACTAAGTAAGCCTTGGATTGAGAAGGATCAGATCAAAAGGAAAGAAAAGGAAGAAGCTACAGAAAATAAAAAGAAAGAACTAAGGGATTTCATAGCTAGGAAAATAGATCGACTAATAGAAGAAAGAGAGGATAAGTCAAAGCAACAGAACAAAGTAACAACACATGAGGGACAGAAGGCAAGAGAATCAACTATCAAGGTTGAAAGAATGAAAGAAGGCTTGAAGAACCTATCTATGTCCACTCAGGATGTGTTAAGAAAAGGGATATTAACTTCAAACCCTTTGAGGGCACCTCAACAGTGCGAAGCCACTGCACTAGGATAAAATAAGAATAAGAATGGAAAGAGGATTCCAGAAACAATTAGAGAAACACAGATCATAGGGAAGAAAGAAAGGAAGCACAATAAAAAGAAATCTAAGTTGGAAAATCTACAAGAATATATAGAGACTATATCAAAGACTTCACGGAATGGAACCTCACAGGAAGCAAGTTCGCAGGATTTGAACCTCGCTGGAACAGCAGGTCTGCATAGAATGGGACTTCGTCCTGGCGAAGTTATATGACTGTTGGAGGTGCCCCGACTGTTAGAATGACACTTCAGAACATTTAGAAAACACATTTATGGGATGATGGACCTCTTTTGGGCATTGTGACTGCACCATAATAGACAGATTTACATCGATGAAGGCATTTCCTGGTCATTGGAAGATCAATTATGATACCCCGCTTATTTAACTCGTTGGTCGCTATGTTGGGACCACTTTTTTCTACCCATGATTGACTGAGATAAATAGAGTATTGTCCAAGTGTCGATCTATGTCATATGAAACTAGACCCCACATGTCCGTTTTCCTACCCCACCTGTCTGTTTTCCTACCCCCGCATGTTTGTTAAAAACTAGAATGTCGTGCAAACCTAGTGAATTAGAGAATTTTTTCGAGGAGGTCCTTGAGAAGCTAATGGTCAACAGACTGATATCTAAAGGTGTCCAGGCATCATCGACTAGGGTACTGCAAGATTCCCCTTCGATTGGACGTCATTTTGATCGTGTCAACCCTGGAACTGAACAACAAAGTAAGCACCGTGGCGATCTAGATAATCCGAAGTAGATCCCATTGATCCTACCCAAGTATATCCCACCTTTGGATGGCATTGTTAATCGTGACAACATCCCCTGATAATTTGAGTATGTCGTGTTCAATGCGTCCATTATGAAAGGAATACGCGTAGTCGGGAGTTAGTTAGGACAAATCCCGCTATTGAAGAACAACAACTACAATTTGGGAGACTGAAAGAACTATGCCATGATGGAACCCTACCGCTATCTCATGAAGACAACTAGAAAGAAGTCTCATCTCATCTCACAACCATGGATTAAGGGGTTGACGCAGTCCGTCGTGCTGAATGTGATGAAGATACTGCATTTTGGATGCCACCAGAAGGTTATTACTTGCATTAAATTCCTCCTGTCGAGATATCATGGTGGATACTTGTGGCTCAATCAAAGGATTACTATGGATCCAACACTGATCCACCAGATCACATGTTTAAGTGTGAAGGGTCCTGACCCTTAGGAATTTTATCCAGGGAAGGCTTCAGACTGTTCCTTGGCATAGCGCATCAAGGAAACTTAAGAAGAAGTCGAAAAAGGAAAGTGAGGTTACAAGGTATCCTCTATACATGATGGCATAGTGTGCCTCGCTTTCCAACTCATAGCTGGAAAGATAGTAAGGAAGAACTGCCCCATATAGGTCACTGAGTTCATGGTGGACCTTGTAGGAAAATGTGTGGAGAGCATGCAGATGAACTGGGTGAACTACCTCGTCAACAAGCTGGAGAAGGATTTTTGTGAAGCCCAGGACTTGAGATATGAATTCCATTACAGTTGGTTGATCATTTTGATTGGATTTGTTTCTTGGAAAATTCCTAAAGGAGACACCTTCCCAGAGATCGAATCCTTGGAGTCGTTGGCCGCTCGGTTTTCAACCCTATGTTACACCAACGACATGACGAAGCAGTGGAAATCCAATGTAGTGTTTCATGCATACTATCATCAATTAAAAATTTTCATTGAATCATTTCCATGCATGACACTGCACACCCTGCATCAGTACTGACCAATAGAAAATTTATGCATTGATCCTCATTTCATCTACATCATTGTGCACAAACATGGGAACCAGGAAGAATTACAGTCATACTTCAAGATGACATATGAAGACATGGAGCAAATTACAAAGGAGTGGCCGAAGGAATTTCTTGTACCTGTCACTAATGCAGAACTCTTCGACACCGACACCATAGGAAGCCCCATATTCACCTGATTCAAGAATGTCAGACGGTCCATTGGGATGAAGAAGAAGAAGAAGCAGGAGGAAGTCTAGGATATAGAAAGCGATGAAGAGGACAACACTTCTGAAGATAATGGGTATGGCTTTCCAGGAGGAGGAGGAGAAGACAAAGCAGAAGGACAGGGAGGAGGATATGAAAGAGAAGAAGAACAAAGAGGAGGTGAATCTAAACCATCAGAATATCCCCCTGCTAGGACAGTCACACTCCAAAAGAGGAAGGTTTCTTTGAAGAAACCCTCAATAAGGAAGAATATGCACGTTAATAAGCCCCAGTCGGAGTCCACTCTCACTGAGAACGATATCATTTTGGTCCATAGAGCTATGGAGGATGCTTCCAAGGACATCTTACAGAGATATGGAGAGAAGCAGGAGGAGATATATGGAAGGATCAAGAGAGAACTGAAGGAAGTACACCAAGTTGTTCATTTGGTCCGTGCAATACCCACTGTGCCTTCCTTGTCACAGATTGTAGAATTGGGAGATGAACCAACCCAATTGAGAAGACTCACAGATGCAACAGAAGCCCAGTTCTAAAGAGTCCAGGAAGAGAAGGAGAAGGCTACAGAATCCTTGAAGAAGGATAAAGATGAAGTCCTAGCGCAATTACGAGCAGCGCATGACAATGTAGTAGCCCAGGAAAGTGAGAAAGCAAAGCTTCAGGAAAATCTACAAGAGGAAAAATCCCAACTATAGAGAGAAAAGGAGTAGTTGCTCATAGATCAGGCCATGGTCAAAGAAGTAGTGAGTAAATCATGTCACTTTGTGCCAATCTTGGCACAGGAGGAGAAAGAGTTTGTCGAGTCTCAAGTAGTGAAGCTCATTGAGACCCTCCAGCAACTTCAAGCCAAGATAACAGAATTGGAGGCCCAAGAAGTACTGAGAACCCCGTAGGAGGTGCGTAACCAAAGGGAGGAAATAGCTAAGAACACAATAGTAAGGATAAGAACCCTCACCTCGGAGTGAAAAAAAATAAATGATAGAAGAGAAAATATATATGAACGCCTCGTCGAGGATCCAGAGCTAAGGAAGTTGGAAGCATAGTTATAGGAGGTGTAACAACAAGCATTTTCTGTGCAGGCACAGATGAATCTGCTCATTGAGGTAGAAAGAATAAAGAGATCCTAGGAGCAATGTGCAGTACAACAATAGATCACTACCCTCTAGGGTAGGGTAATGGAAGTGATGCAGAAGCTACAACCTGTGCAGGATGAAGCCTGAAAGGTGTTCAAAGAGATTGATGGACAGGGCTCGCAATTGGACCAAGTGGTTGCATCAGTAGAACAATGCCTGGAAGGGTCTATTACAGAGAATATGATCTAGGAGCTTGCTAAGCAGGAGGCTCAGGTGAAGAAGCAAGTTGAGGCAGCTTGAGTTAAGCTTGAGGTTTTCAAAGCAACATTGTCCAGACCTGAGTGACTTGGGACAAGTCACAAGTGAGTGTTGGGGGCATGTTGGCCCTTGACCAAGTTTTGAGGAAACATTGATCAGAGTTGGCCCACTTTTGGAATTTGACATGATGGTCAAAGATGGAGCACCCAGGCAGTGCTGAGATCGCAAATATCACTTATTTTGCGAGCTATGTGGACCTAGTAAGGGGTCCTCTAGGGTTTTTGTAATGGGTTTATGGGATGTCGACCCATGGGTTCTCCCCATGTTTGGCCCTATTGTAAGGGTTTGTAAAATTATAAATAAAGAAGACAGTATTGTAAAGTAGGGAGCTAGTTGGCTAAGTGAAAGTAGTTCAAGTGGCTTCGTGCAAGGGAATGTATGTGTGTTAAGTCTTTGTGCTTGATACAGAGTTGGCTCTGTGCCTTGACCTAGTTTTGGAAGGAGGATCTAGTACTCAGTGTGCAGATCTCCTATCTAGTGCGAAGCTTAAATCTATGGCTTAGTGCACATGAGTAATTGAATGTAAGATATTGATGAATAATAAAGAGGCGAAGCAGTTGGTGGATGTATCCCCACACTGGGGTGAACCACGTATAACTGGTGTCTTATGGTTTGATTTGTACAATGATTATCTCCGTTATGTTTTTCTTAGTGTGTTGGATTACTGAGAGGGGGGATGAATCGGTAATAGTGTAATTATAATCCTTTTTCTTCAAATGTTATATCAATGTAGAATTATTATCCAATAATGAGCAATAAGAAATAAACAATCACACACATACACAGTACACTAGTATTTTATG
Source organism: Picea engelmannii (assembly GCA_009831015.1). NCBI lineage: Eukaryota > Viridiplantae > Streptophyta > Pinopsida > Pinales > Pinaceae > Picea > Picea engelmannii. Next base: position 123,232 of record ML792616.1, read on the forward strand.
TGGAAACCCAAATTAGGAGAAAACCACGGAATGCTTTTTCTTATATGTCTCAAATAATTACATTCATTGGAAGCACCATCTTCCTTTGTTTTCCAATTGTAACCAGAAGGAGGCTCCAACCCCCTGGTTTCTCAGGCTACAACTTGAGGGAAGATCCAAATCCCCAATTCTCTGGTTACAGCTAGAAGGAAGTTACAACCCCATAGATTCTCCAACTAAAACTAGAAGGTAGCTACAACCACCTATCCTTTCCCCGTAAAACTGCCCTGAAGTAGATGTAGAATGATGGAACCACTGTTAACCTGTCACTATGATATATACTAATGTACAATTGTATCAACCTATACCACTACCCTGTATCCAATCTGTACAAATACTATGTAATGAATCTGTACCTGAATTGAACATGTATCTACAAAAATACAAAAGATACGTGACCTGTAGTGATGCAGCCCGCTTATGTACGCGCCCTATACGTTATGAAACATGTGTATGCTTTCTGAAACTAGGGTTTCCTTTCACTTGAAAATTTTTGACCCTCTGTAACTTCTTTCACATAGATATGTAACTTGTCACTGTATCCACACTGTAATTGTACCATGTGCATGCATCCTCATGCATAACCTCTACTCAAGGAAAGTATGTCTCTCTCTATTCGTGTTCCATATAGGTATGTGTAATCATGAACAAGTATAATATCCCTCACATGATCTTAGTCATCAACCACTTTCTGATATTCAATTTCTCAATACATCAATAAATACAAGATCTCAACCATGTACCATAAAAACTCTTAGCCATATGCCAAGAAATACAAGATGTGCCTCAACAAGAAGTATCAATGATAAATATACCAGCACTGTATTTCT
>ML792616.1:164706-174708 GCA_009831015.1 Picea engelmannii
AATACATCAATAAATACAAGATCTCAACCATGTACCATAAAAACTCTTAGCCATATGCCAAGAAATACAAGATGTGCCTCAACAAGAAGTATCAATGATAAATATACCAGCACTGTATTTTTGTAGATCTGACTTATACAGAAGATCCCATGTAGCCACTAGTATCTCTAGGGAGAATCCTCAAATCTCCATTCCATACATCAAAATCCAACTATTCATAGAAATAAGACATACCTTTTGAACCAATGAATGGATCTGATGTATCTGAGAACTCTAGACCTTCCTAGGAGCTTGATCTCAGAATCTATAACCTCTGCACCTTCATCTTCTCAAGTTTCATGTCTTTATCAACATATACTCACCCTATACACAGTCAGCCCGCATACATACTCATCCTATACACAACCAGCCCACGCATACCTTCAATGTATACACACCCTATACACAGAAAACCCACGTATGCATCAGAAAAATGGGGTTTTTCTATAAATCCAAGAATTTCGCTGTCAACCCTTCATGCTACCTCAGACGTTCGCTACTTCAGATGTATCCACAAGTATTTACAAGAAGCTTTACACAAGAAAATAGATATACAAAATGTACAAGTGTGTTTTTAATGAGTGAGCTTTGCCTCTTATTTATATCTTCATGTAGAATTACACTTTCCTTATTTTAGGGCTTCTTCATTTAAAATAAATTCTTTTTCAAAGAACTTTGACCCTTGGGGGCTTCTATAAGACTCATGAGGGGTTCTCCAACTTCATATGGTCATAACTCTATAACCATGAGGAGTTATGTGACGTTCCACATACCACCAGAAATGGCATGACAAGCACTATCCATATAGGATATTTTCCCTTACACTTTCATTGTCCTTCAACTCATTATTCCAGAATTAAGCATGGGTTCTCTTACTCCGCAAAGCATCTTCCCATGAGGGATTTCACCAAAAGGGGACCACTTTGGAGTTCATCCATATTTACTTCTTATCAACCATAATGAGACAATAATGAGTTATCTTTACATCAAACAATCTAGGGTCCATTACCCAAACCTTTGTGTTGTGGGGCTTTCTTCAAGGGTTGACATCAATGAAAACCAACCTTAATCAACATAGTGATTAGATTAGATATGTAATGGATATGTAAATGTTTCTTTAATGATTTGCTTATGTTAAAATGCTAGATTTGATTTAGAGTGCTAAGTGTTAAGTGTTTAAGGTGCATAATATTTTGTTATTATTGTGCTAGAAATATCTTAAATTATGTTCTGCGATGTCCATAAGGTTAATGAACTAATGTATGCCACTTCCTAAGCATTAACAAAATACCTTGCTAATTTCTATTCCCACATATTTGTGTCCCATCCTGGTTATAGAGACTTGTGTCCCATAACCCCCCCTACTTCTACCTCGGGTGAGACTTCTCCTTCCTCGCAGGTGTTTCTGAAAGGGTCGGTAGTCAGGGTTTTGTTGGTGTGTTGTTAAGCGTTGAACCCTGGGTCTTCCCCTGTGCCAACACTAGCTGAGTTTGGTGTTTGTTGGGTGATTTTTGATGGTTGTTGAGTCTTCTTGGGTCCCTATTCTAACTGTTAAGTGCCTACATGGTGATAAGAAGCCTTTATATTATTGAATTTTTGGTTGAAATTCTTTTTTGTCATATTTTTCATTGGTTTTCCTTACTTATTGGTCTGATTAGTTGTTTGTATGTTTCCTACTTGGCTTGTCTCTTTTTACTTGCAATAGGGTCTGTCTGTGAGTTTTTTATTTATTCCTTTCATTTCTTTTCTTTATATCGAAAATACAAACATATTTGTTTATATGCATTGTACTTATGGCATTTGCACTTTTGATTACTTTGCATTGATTTTGATGCATTTGGAAAGATTGCACTTCATTGAAATTGTAAAGATTACATTGGAAAGACTACATTTAGAAGTGCACAGTCTCTTTGAAATTCAATACTAGTACTTATCATTGTTTTTATATTTTCTTATTTTTATATGCTTAATCGTAATACCATCAGTTTCACAACCACGCCTCTTGAGTAAGAAGAAGCCATTAAAATTAGCACTGATTATTTAAAATTGATTAGAAATGATTTTATTTTTCAGGGTACACAAACAAGTATAGGAAAAAGGGCCTTGGAATAGGATTTTGTGAGTAAACTTATCCAATTCTATTAAACTAAACATATGTGTATGATCAGGGAGTGGTGAAACCCATTGTGTGATCAATGACGTCAGAAGGCTTCGCTCACACTAGAGTTAAGCATGAGATCCCATGAAGTTCATTGCAGAGATAACCATCTAATACCTTCCTAGAGTCAGATATATTTCTAGGGTTCTATTTGTATATGGGGGTCTCGCCAGTACATTTACCTCCATGAGAGTCGGTGCTTTCGATATTTTGAGTTTTTTCACCCTGCCCATATGGTGGACTAGAATTGCGACTAATTGCATGTGCATTGTTGATATCCTGGTGACTCTAGTTTCTTGACATAGGTATCCACATAGGTTACTTTCAGTGGTTATTTTTAAGGTACCCTGAGTCAGATAAGGGTCGGACAACACACAACCTTTATGGAGGATTACCTCTCTGGGGGGATCTGACTGACTGCTTTTTAATACCACGAGGGCCCTTATAACTGATTATGATACCTCCAATATATTGAATGGAGTCTCAGTCCCCTATTGGGAGAGACATACCTACTCTAGTGTGGGATTCCCCTTTTTTTACACGTTAAAATTACTCACTTCGATGATGTCTCATTGTCATTATCATAAGTGTCACAAGTGTCACAAAAATCATATTGTCGTCTCACATATATTGCATCGCATATGACATCATAAGAACACTTGGGATATCCTCTAAACATTAATTAGAAGATTAAAATACATATTTTGGAAAAGAGTACAAAATTTTACCTTGAGAAATTACCATCATAAAAGTATTTATGGAGATCAGTGCTCCCCTGCCCACTTGCAAGGAGCTTTAGCACTCCTTTCCCTCTTAGCAAAAAGTGTTTCAACGCTCTGTGGCCAACTGTTAGGGAGCATCGATCTGTTGAGAAAATCTTGGGACAAATCACCCTTATCTCTAAAGACAACTGAGAAATATCATAGTCATTTTGGCTCGAATCCAAGTTTAAGGCTGGATCTAAGGGGAGTTCCACAACTGATGGAGTAATATCCTCAACTTATCCCAAGAATATCTAAGGTGGTTATGCCTCTCAAAGCCTATATAATAAGGAATTCTCATGGTGAAAGGGGGAGAATAATCAGTGAAATGTATTGTCATTTTGATTGTGGATCGTTCGAGAAAGGGGTTGGACAAGGAGATCTTGGTGAGGCTGCTACATTTGCATCTACACTTTGTAAGAACCTTATTTTGTTATACATGTGCTTGGCCTATTTCCTTCAAGATTGTGTATATTTGCATGAGCTTGTCTTTTGGATAAATATAGCTTTAAACTAATCATGGTAGAATACAAAGTATGCTTTGTCTTCGTTGTTTATTGGATTGCAAGACTCGTTAAAGGACTTGGAGATCAAGTTCAACTTGGACTAGGCGAGGAAAAACTTCGTAAAAATGTACTCATACTTTATTCCTCTTCTCTATTGACTAGTTTAGTTATATTTAAAGGTAATTCAGTGTTCAAATTTAGCACTTTTATGTATTAGTCATAGGAGTCTAAGATCCAAGAGGGAATTCATGTATCTGCAGGGGAATTTTCCTACAACAGAAATTGGCGACTCCATTGGGGATCAAAGATTTCAGTTTTGGTTTCCTTTCTTGGTCTTGTTTTAGTATTTTCCCATCTTCAGATCCTATTCATTGTGTTTTTCTTGTTTTTAGATGTGTTGTTAGTCTTGAAGTCATCCTACACATGTTGATGTTTAAGTCTTCTTGATTTGTTTGTTTTCTGGGTTGACACTTTTCATTCTCAGAAAACAACGCTCCCCTTCCATTACATCCAAAGCGTCGATTTCAAGCTCGGCACTCCCCTGCAGTGTTTTACAGAGAATTGAAATGCTATGGTGCCTATATCACCAAAGCGTTGATTTTCCTCTCTGTTGAAAATTTGTGGGATACCTCTTTTGGGTGTGATTTTTGGTTTTCTTTCCTGCTCGGGACTTTTTCTATCAGTGTGTGTCTTCTATAAAACTTGCAACCATTTGATTTCTAAGGGTTTTTAATGTTTTGTTTGGTTTTTAAAAGATATTGAAATAACTCTTCCTTGTTTTGGAATCACTCTTCCTCTTTGAGATTTGGAGTTGGTTTGATACTTTCTTGTTTATCTGATTGCACGAAATTTGTTACAAGGAGGTTCATGGATCTGTGTATTTTTCCATTTGATTTTTGAGTTATCTTTCCAAGCAATTCCTCTTATTTGAGTTTGGATTTTCTTTTTGAAAAATTTCTCTTTGTTTTGCTTCTTGTTTGATCAAGGTGAGAGTGTGTTTTTTGTTTATATGATATTTGCTTCCAATGGCTTAAACTTGCAAATAGTGAAATCTAGTTGGCATAAGAAGATTTGAATCATGTCGATTAAAATTCATATTTAAACAAAGAGATATATTTTCATGATTGGCTTTCGGATACTAGGATCATTTTCTGAATATTCTAGCATTGCCTTGGATTCTTGATTGAGAACAATTGCATGAAATACCTGCATTTTTTGTGTTTGATAGTGAAAAGGAAAATTGCTTCTCCTTGCCATAAATAGAAATTCATTGAAAGGAAAGATTGTCTATCATTTTTCTTATGAATGTTTGGGACTCGATTCATAATATCATCATTTTCACTCTCATTCACCTCTGAGTAAAGAACAACCAAAAAAATCAATGCTAATTAAAATTGATCTAGAAACTTTTTCTTTTTTAGATTCCTCCACCAACATTAGACTAGGATTAGCGCTTTGGATTAGGCTGTGAGCACAACTCTCCAAAGAATCCAAAACAAACATTAGCATCTTTCGATAGGGAGAGAAAATCCAATTTTCATATAAGTTTATCTGGGATCCCCCTCTCACACAGGGGTTACGCACGAGGCTGCATTCGAGAGAGTTATGGAGATTATCCCTCCGTGGTTTACCCATTCGTAGTAGTCAGATCGTTTATTGGGGGTTCTTCTTGAGGTTCAATTGTTTTCATTTGGACTTGATGCTTCATGAATTTTGAATCCATTCAGGATCCTTTGGAGTTCTACCGATCCACTTGTCCTCATTTCTCTCAAAGGATTTCAGACTTGTTATCCTGCCCATACATTCAGATTGTATTGTCAACTATACCCACCCAGGGGCTGACTGTGAGTTGGTTTCCTTAGTAACCATAACATTTAGGGTCTTTACACAAGGTGGTGGTGAAGGGAAGTCTTCACTGTACATGGAACAGATGGTGGTCAAACTCACTCAGGCTCCTTGGAGTGTAAATGCACAATTACTATGTGGAATCGTGCACCAAGGCGTAAGTCCGTTAAGCAAGTCGCCATAATAATTGTTCCACCCACTCATATCCTAGCCCCTTCTTGACTTGACAACATGATGTTGGATTTCATCACCAACTAGTACGGTCATCGAGAGAAGGTTTGTTTGCTTGTTGGTATTTCTAGATTTTTTTAGCGTGTGTTGTTGTTTTAATAATTCTTCAAAATTGAGACTTTAGACGATAAAGGTCTTCATCGATCACATAGGATGCAAGGGTTTCCTCTGGAAGAAGTCTATAAAACCTTACCTCCTAACTCACCATAAGACACCTACCGTGAAGAGGTAGAAAATTGTTATGACACTGGGAGTGTTGCTACTCCTTTGCTAGAAAATTTGGAAAGAGCCTTGGTTACTTGTTGAAAATCCCACTCCTCACACTACACCTATGTCAGAAGCTCCTATTGAACCACTCCTGGTTCTATTGGACTCACTCAGTAATGTTATAGAAATTCCCAGGTTTACCTTTGAGACCAATTACCAAGACATATATGGGATCCACAGAACCAATTTTTGGTGATGACTATAGGACCCCCATTCATCCTACTACCACAGTAGATACACATCAAACACCTTCTCATTATGTATGGAGGAATCCATCGTGACATGATATTTATGATAACTTTGAATACATTCGTCAACCTCTTGATCCTCATGACACTCCTGTTGGTGAGGCAGGACCATTTGGTCAAACTATTGCTCACCCCATCAAATAGGTCATTGATCTTGTTGTTACATCAAAACAAGTCCATATTAATGATAGATTCATCACTTCTAATCATACCCAAGTCACTTCAACCACTACTCCCACCTTTACACCTTTTCACTCTACAAATCCTCATGTTCCACAGGATCCTGTTAGAACATCTTTACACCAGAGAATGCAGACCCTTTCCAGAAAGACACAATCAACTACGGGGAAACAACCATCTAGTGGACCTATCCCTTTTGGGGGAAAACCATCCTATAGTGGACCTACCCCTCTTGGGGGACAACCACCTTTGCATGTTCCTTCCAGAGGATAACGTCCCTTTATTGGTCAAGCCCCGATTGTAAATAAACCTATGGCAGGGGGGAAACCTTATTTTGCTAGAAACCCTTCACAATCCTAGGGAGTATCTTTAGGAAGCATGTTTAATAAACCCTACACTGGGGGTAAATCATTCCATAACCCACAAGGAGGAGTGTCAAATCATGTTCCTTCCGGACTATCTTATGGAAAACCTTATCTGGGTGTCCCAAATCCCACCTGGGGTCCTCAAGGAAAACAACCTTATCCTCCCCAAGGGCCTAATGTTTATCCTCCTCGAGGGGGTAATTTGTATCCTCCTTAGGGAAAAATTGTTTACCCCCCCCAAGGGAAAATTGTTTATCCCCCACAACCGAATCAACCGACTTATACCCCTCAGAGTCCACTAGGTTTTCCCCCACTCATGAATGTTCCTCAAAAACCATTGAATCCTATTTCTCTTGGTCAACAACAACCATATGTAGGAGGGCCTACTGGATACAATTACCCATCTCAACCAATTTATGGCCCTACTGGTGTTTGTATGCCACACCAGTATCACCCTCAGGTTAACCTAAAATTACCCTCCCTTTCCACTCTGGATCTCCCAGACATGTCTCGGTTGACCAATCATCCCATACTGCATTTCCTTTTTGGCCAATGATTCCTACTAAATTACTGTCCGACATCCCAAATTTTGACGGTGAACTTGGAGAAGACCCAAACAACCATGTGATGACATTCCATTTATGGTGTTCATCAAACTCATTAATGGATGATTCTATACATTTACGTCTCTTCCAACGCACGCTTACAAGATCATCAGCCAAGTAGTACATTGAACTTTGATGTGGTTCTTTTCAAGATTTCAAATCCCTCGCCATGGCCTTTCTCATGCACTTTCAATTACCCATATGTTACAAGATGGGTACTGAAATTTTGACCACTCTTTGTCAAACCAACTCCGTGCATATCTCTCATCACATTCATGAGTGGAGACGACGACGAAGGTTGATTAAAGTGATCATTCCTGGCCAGTTATTGGCAGAATGGTTTACTAAATCTCTCTTACCCCCGATTACTTGTGATGTCACCATGGCCGGTGTAGTCATTGCGGAAGAAGCCATTTCCAGGGCTCAGTATTTATATTTGGTTTATTCACAATCTGGTACTTTGTACGATTTGATTCCAAATGCTACTTGTACCACTACCGATCCATCCAAACCTTCATCCATGGCACATGTGGATGGATTTATTGGCACCGTCAAAACCCAATATGCATCGCAGTCGACTGGAATAGAAAATCACTATGTTTCAGCACCTGTTCCCAGTTCGACTTCACTCTCCTCTACCTCCCTCCCGACTCAAGTCTCTGAGGTGAATGCATTTCAATATTCCCCTTCACAACAATCTGAAGGTAAGAATAAGACAAAAAATAAAACCAAAAGGAATAATAATAATTAACAACCCAAAACCCAAACTCCATCGCCTGCTACTAAAAAGAAACCACAATGAAAACTGAAATTCCCATGTCTTATTTGTGGTGACGATCATTACACTCGAGATTGTCCACATCACGATGAAGTTCCAAAAATTTTCAAAGGGAATTCCCAACCCACTATGTTAACACACCCTTTTCCTCAGCAACAATCCATGGTTGCTCAAGCACTTCCCCCCCCCCCCATAGGGGGAAATTCCAGCCACCCTCCTAATGATGATACCTCGATGAGTGCTCATATTTATATGTTCAATGGGATTGATTTAACCACTTTCACTATGACATACGACATGCCAGCTAAAAATGAAAAAGAAAATATCACTAAAGGTACTTTACCAGATCCATCCCCTACCTCCATTAGTCCTCCATCTAGATCACTTTATATATATAAACCTACTTTCAACACTATCTTATGCCCTCCCAAGAGCACCATCCATAAATATACTTTCAATCCTAGTTCATGTGCTGCCCAAAAATACAAAATCGTTGAATATTTGGCTCAATCACCGTGTGCTATGTTCACACTCGAAGTTCTAAAACACTTCCCAAGTCAATGTAGAACGCCATTTTCCACCATTGGTGCCATTGATCCCGAGTCGTCAAACAATATCATTTTTAACCTAGAAAATTTCAAGTCACGACTTTCTCACCAACTCACTTTTCAAATTGATGTTTTTGTTCACAACCAACACATTCACTGCACTATTTTAGATGAGGGAGCTTCCACTTGTGTCATTTCATTATCTTGTTGGAAAGGATTAAAATCACTTGAACTTAACCAATCCCCTACAATGTTACGAGCATTCGATGGGCGGGGTTTTCATCCCCATAGACTCTTGCAGTCCTTACCCATTCAGTTGGGTGGCAAGACCATTTCTGTTGATGTCAAGGTCATTGATGTTCCCCTCGATTACAACTTGTTATTAGGAAGAAGTTGGTTTTACGCCAGAACTTTCATGGCTTCATCGATGTTTCGATGTGTACAATTCCATTATCAAGGAAAAATTGTCACTATCGACCAGTTAGATTACTGTACACCTGACACTCCCACTCCCGCCACCAACAATATTCCTTTCTTGGGAGATCATAAGATCACATATGAAAGTGTTGGTGTAGGTATTTTGAAATACTCTTCCCTTATGGGTACTTTACATGCACCACTCCCTCTTACCACACAACATATTTCCACAATCAATATGATTTCAACTATGGCCTATCAATCTTTAGAATCATCTGATCCTTGGCTTGTGCCTAGTCCATTAGAATTTGATGCATTGGGTGACATTATGCCACTTAGTCCGAACGAGGCTTCATACGCTACTATTCAATCCACCTCTCCCTCCACCAATGACCAACATCTATTGGCATCCAACACTTATTCTATTCCATCTTGGTTGAACTCCTTGTCTTCTTCGTTTGACCACATTTCCCAGATTTTTCCTTTAGACGAATCCATTATGGAAATGCTTAGTATTGACGAAGTACCTTGGGATGAAAACCATCATTGATCCTCTTTTATTCCACCTCTAGAAGAAATTCAAGAAGATATACACTCTATGTTCCCTCCCGATGTTGTTGATTCTCCACAATATCCTATACTTACTGAGGATACTATTTCTGAGGGGAATTTAGGCAACATGTCTTCTACGGTCTCTATTGATATTTCGATCAAGGAAGGTATTGTGGAAAATATTAATCTCGGTGCTAATTGTTCACCTGAGGAGGTGGTCTCTTACACCGCCTTATTTAAATAATTTCATGATGTCTTCACTTGGAGCTACGAGGAAATGCTAGGGATCAATCCTTTGATCGTTGTGAATGAAATAAAAAATTACGTTGGCGTTAAACCTATCCAACAAAAAAATTTCCCAGTTCATCCTAAGAAAATCACGGCCATAAAGGCAAAAGTTGAGAAACTGTTAAGAACCAAATACCTGAATACAAAAGCACCACAACAGATATACAAGAAAAATATGCAAAATCTTCTTTATTACTATCAAACCCTTAGGGTA
>ML792616.1:174913-188751 GCA_009831015.1 Picea engelmannii
AGAACCTTCTAAGAAGTCCTCTTACATTTATTATATCTAATTACCCATTTATTATATCTAACTACCATAGTGGGCCTTATTTAATAATATAGTGGACCTAGTCTACCTTACATTGAATGACCTCCACTATTATCACTATGGGCAATTTGGGCCCCCCCACTACCTCTCTAGCTACCTTACAGAAACTGTTAAAATTTGGCTTTATATATCTTGTCCCCTTGATGGAATGGGTTTCTAAACTTGTTTCGGTCATTAAGAAACAAGGGGCCATTCGTGTCTGTGTTTATTATAGGGATCTTAACAAGGCTTGTCCAAAAGACAATTTCCCCACACCCTTCATCGACCAAATCATTGATAATTACATTGGAAGCGTTATTTTCTCTTTCATGGATGGATTTTTCCTATACAAACAGATTGACATTCTACCCACTGATCAACATAAGAAAACTTTCATCTTCCCATGGGGAAATTTCACCTATCAAAAACTATTGTTTGGTCTCAAAAATGATGGTGCTACTTTCCAGCGGGCCATGTCATATGCTTTCCATGATATCAAACATATTGCGGAACCTTACCTTGATGATTTACCTTCCCATTCATACAATCAATCAGACCATATTGGTCATCTATGAGATATTTTTCTTTGATGTCGGTTCTACCGTATTCATTTGAACCCACACAAGTGTATCTTTGCTGTCGAATTAGGTCAACTACTCAGTTTCGTTGTCTCCAAAGATGGGATTAGGGTGGATCCCTTAAAGATTAAAGCTATTCTTGCTTTAACTCCTCCCAATAATCTGACCCAACTACAGATTTTGCAAGGGAAAGCGAACTTTCTTCGTCGTTTTATATGTAATTATGTCAAGATTACCAAAGGATTTATGCGATTGTTGCAGAAAGACACTCCTTTCATCTGGGATGACACTGCTCAATGATCTTTCGACGCTCTTAAGCATGCATTGACTCATACACATCTTTTTCATCCTCTGAATTATGCACAAGACTATATCCTTTACTTGGAAACCTCTACTTCCACTATCTTTATGGTGTTAGTTCAAGAGGACCCTAATGGTGAGGAGCATGTGATATGCTATCTGAGCAAGAGTCTATCTGGTCCTGAGCTCTGATATTCGCATGTTGAAAATTTGGCTCTGGAAGTCATCATTGTTGTCTAGATATTTCGCCATTACATCCTGTTACGCACTACCATGGTCATTGCGGACTCAAAGCCCATGTATCATATTTTGACACGGCAAGTCCTTGGGGGAAAATATTCCAAATGGATCATTATTCTCCAGGAATTCGATCTTGAGTTTTCCAAGTCCAAAGCTAAAAAAACCTTGGTTTTTGCGTAACTTATTTGCGATCATCCCCATGTTGATGAAGATACTGAGTCTAGAGATTCTCTTCCCGATGAATCTTTGTTCCTCATTAGCATGTCTGGTCCTTGGTATGGAGATATCCTTCTTTATCTTCAAACCCAACGTTTTCATCCTGATATCTCCTCTGAAGAACACAAACGTATTCATCACCATTTGAAACGCTACCTTATCATTGTTGACACTTTGTATCACTGTGGTATTGACACTATCTTACGACATTGTTTAACTCATGATGAGGATGAAAGTGTCCTTAATGATTGTCACCATGGAGCATGTGGAGCTCACATTTCTGGGATGGCTATAGCTTAGAAAATCTTACGTGCCAGTTTCTTTTGGCCCTCTATCTTCAAAGATTGTATTGAGGCTATCAAAAAATTCCCACCCTGCCAAGTTTTTCATAAAAAGGCATGCACCCACCCCACTCTACTGCATCTTGTTGTCTCCATCCGCCCCTTTGCAAAATGGGACATTGATTTTATACAATGTAATCCTACCTCAGTCAGGGGCACGGTCATATCATCATTGTCGTTGATTACTTCACAAAATGGGCTAAGTCTATGCCTACTTTTCTTAATGATGGTCATACTACAGCTCTTTTCATCTTCAACCACATCATCACTCACTTTGGTGTTCCAAAAGCCATTGTCACTGATCACGGTTCACACTTTCAAAACTAGATGATGAGTGAGTTACATGTCAACTTGGGTTTTCTCCATGATAACTCATCCCCCTACTATACTCAAGAAAACGGACAAGTTGAAGCTATCGACAAAGTCCTTAAAACCATGATTCAACACATGGTGGGGGAAAACAAAAAATATTGGCATCTACAACTTTTCTATGCTCTTTGGACTTACTGTACCTCAGTGAAAACTGCAACTGGATTCACTCCTTTCCAGTTAGTATATGGCATAGAAACAGTATCACCAATCAAGTGCGAGATTCCTTCATTGAAAATCAAAGTAGAACTCATGCCTCGCACTTATGTTGAAGAGGAACATTTCCTATCTCTGACTAGGTTGGATGAAACATGTCGCGATGTCGCTCTCGTTAACGAGACATATCAAAAATGAATGAAGAGTCAACATGGAAAATCTGTCCACCCTCATACTTTCATAGAAGGAGACCAAGTCCTCGTTTATGACCAATCTCACGATAAGTTAGGGAAATGCAAGTTAGAACCTCTGTGGCATGGACCCTACATCATAAAACATGTGTTACATAGAGGTGCCTATGAGCTAGTTGACTACGATGGAATCTCTCTTGGTGAACCCCAAAATGGGCTTTACCTTAAGAAGTACTATGCATATAACATCTAGTATGTGTTCTTTGTACACTATTGTACTATACTTTTGGTGTGTCTTTTTCTCTTGCATGTACGAATTTTGTCTTAGCTGTTTATACTTTGTCTTTTGATTGCGTGTGCAGATGACATCTTCCTTTCCTATCTTTGTCGGGTTTGTGGATGGCACTAGTCGACACACACAGAACATTGCTTCTACAGCTTGGGTCATTTACCACTCTGATGAGTTAGTGAGTTCAAGAGGCGTTTTCCTAGGATCGAAAACCAATAACATGGCAGAATATCATGTTGTCATTGGAATTTTAACCGAGGCCTCCTCCCTAGGGATATCTCGTATAATCATTAAACTAGACTCTCAACTCGTGGTTTGTCATCTTAATCGGGTCTACACCATTTGAAATCCTATCCTTTTGCATCTCCACCTACGAGTTCATCATCTTGAAAGAATGTTTGAATTTATAGAATACAAACACATACCAAGAGGACTCAACACAACTTTGCATTCGCTAGAAAATTATATTTTTGCATTCGCTAGAAAATTATATTATGGATCGGTATCTTGCGCATAGATGAAATTTTATAAAGAAAATGAACCATATAAAACACATCACATGTAAAATAAACACATTAGACAAGATTATTTGTAACATCATTGGCACCACTAAACTAGGATATATATATATACTGTGTCATAGAAAAAGTTTTTCTTTACATTAAAAGGGTACATAGAAGGGAAAAATCTGGGCCCTCATGCCCATGATACCATCATGAAAAAGAATACAAAAACATATAGAAGATCCTAATCCTCCTGCACCACGTTGTGCTCCTAGAATCACACCACTGCACAGGCCACTCGTCGAGGTAGGTGGTTCAGACTCTCAGGAACTCCCACTGTATGTCTCTACAAATGTAGGGGTACATCTCGCCTCCTGAGAGGAGGGACACCCATCGTAAGACCATAGAGGTTCCTCTCAACCTCCAGGAGACCCCCCACCACTACCTCATTCTCTACAGCCATTTGTGCTTCTCCTCAACACCCTAGTGTTGACATATCTGTTGGACGTGTTGCACCTCTGTCTGCATGATGAAACAATGCATCTGTTAAAAACCCCTCTGTGTACACATAAAAATGATATAAATTTTAAAATAAAATAAAAAATTGACAAGGCCTTTGGTTTCATACATGATGCATCCCAGTCTATTCCATCCAGAAGTACCGAGTCCAGGATACCCCGGAAATCTACTCCGACGTATGTAAAATCCTCAATGACGATCAGTTGACATCTCAACCAAGAAAAGAAGTCGGCCGTGAATTTAAATTCTATGTCGGTTCCAAACCTTGGAGACAATCTCGTCCACCTTTCCATTCTTGGTTTAGTCACTGGTCACGCCATAAACTCAATCTGTAGCTACATCTATGGGATTCTCTCTACAAAGAACGAAACCAAAAAGGAACCATACCCAAATTGTTTATGTTTCCCAGTCTTTCATTTTGTAATTTGATCCTTTACATTGTGAAGGAAATTTGTGCTCCAGTTGAACAACCTTTTCTCCATGCATTGTAGAGCATAATCCATTTGGGATCTTGAAGCCAAATTCATATTGGTGCTACCTACCAAATTGGTTATGGAAAACAAGATGGATCGAAGAGGAAAATCTCTAACCTCTTTGATCACAATTCGACCTCCAACCAATCATGACCCCTGAATACAATGATTTTCCACATACACCTCGACGGGCACTGGAACTTCCCATTTTTCGGATAAATGATAGGATCCCCTCTCTTTGAGAAGCCGATAAAAAATTATATGTCCTCTAGCTCTCTTTTGAGCATTTGTGGCCCAATATGGAATGTCTGTTCGACGTCATCCCACAACCCGATCATACACTCAAGTAAAAGGACTTCCTTTTTCATCTTTTGCAATTTAAAGTACTTGAGGAGGCCAAAATTCCTCAAAGCGGCCCTCATTTTCGGGTTTTGCAATGTGACTATGTCGTTGAGCTCGTGCTTGCGCTCCTTCCACTCAATCATGGCTTTTATCAATGAAAATTGCAAGAACATTCAATTAAGAGGCATTAATCATCTCATCATAGCAAATTTTTGGGTATTTTTAGCTTAAATATCAATTTATTTTTTCATTATGTGTCGGCGCTCCCTTAAATGCATACACAGAGTGCTAGCACTCCCATGGAGTACAAACTAGGGAGCTGAAAACATGGTCGGTGCTCCTCTTAGCCCTTTGATGGAGCGTCGATCTAGTTTGCACCTAGGGCTTCCTAGGGCACCCAAGATGAAACAAAAAACTACCTAAAATGAAATTTTAAATCATACAAAATGATTGGAAAGAGTTAAAGACCAACCTAATCGGGATGGAAGTGGAAACGACTGACCGTAGTTACAATGCCAACAACTTCAAAATCTCTCTCCAAAGTCAAATTTACCATTGCAAGAAGATTTTGGCACAAGTTAAATGGTAAAAACATTTATTAACCCTATTTCATTGATAATCTCTTTTAAGACTCTCTAAACATGAATAGATTGTCGAGTGATCTTGCTTCCTTTCACACTCATTTAAAAGGTTTTGAAAGGGCATCTCCTAAGTGGTAGTTTATCTCTTTTTTGGCTTCGAAGACTAATATTATAAAAAAGGAAAACCATGGAGTCATCTTTAAGTTATTTTTATACTCTCTAAACATGAAAAACCATTGAGTTTTCCTTCTCTAGACTCATTAAAAATTACACATTGAAGGGCCCATATGGGACCGAACCCTTCTTTTGGTTCGTTAAACAAATGAAGAGGAACTTACCAAAGGTAAGTTATATCGAGCATGTTTTATCCTCCTCAAGATCGTAAAAATAAAAAGAGGTACTCGTCTATCTAGATGGGGGGGAAATTGAAGGAAGCAAGCCAAGCCACTTTTTGGGAAACATCACAAGTCACTCTTGCATTCACTCTTGAACATGGCACATTGTCTTCAAATAAATTTTAACTAGCTGAACCTTTGCACTGAAAGAATCCTTTGATTTTCTTTACTCCTTTGGGTCACCCGGTGAAAGTCACAGTATCCACTACATCATGTTTTGGTCCATGTCATGTTTCTGCTGTCTGTGCCTCGGTGTTCAAGGGAAGTATCCACCTCAAGATTCAACCATCACAAATTTCCAACTTCATTACCCGTGTCATTCCATACTCATTTGATTCACCATCTTGCATCTCTATGTCAGTTTCGAGTCGTTGATGGGGGATACATCAAGGCCCTCCTTCAATGACTCTTTTCCTATCGACTTCAACACATCATCTGGGAATTAGACTTAGAAACCAGTTAGTACCTTGGGACCTTCATGCCTCAATGGTAGGCCTCCTTACTTCTGATAGTAGGTTTATATCATTAACCTCTAATCGGATGATTCCGTGAATGTTTGACTTCATCTCATCTATTCACATTCATTGGATTGTACTAGGGTACCTTGGGAGTCATTGACATCACTGGTGATTTCCCTCACACTTGTTATGGTTTACCTCAATGACCGGTAATCAAGTGGTTTCTACCATGTTCGACATCAAAACATCTATTCACATGGTTAGATTTGTACCACATCAAGATCGGTAAGAAGACCCTAGGTTGAGTGTTCACTTTGACATCTACTTTACCCAGGCTGCAAAAGAAGGTCATTTGAGCACATTGATATATATATTGTCACATAGATCCACTCTGTATTGGTCCATGGCTATGTTTTGTCATCTCGTAGATCCACTGTGTAATCCTTGTGGCTATGACCAGTTCATGTCATGGAAGTATAGATCCACATTATATCTTTGGTGGCTATACCCTTAAGTCAATATGATTATGGATTTGCAGTGTATTTGGTGGCGGCCATACCCTGAAATTCCTTAATCACTCAAGCATAGGCATGCCTTCTTTGGGTTTGAAACATGTCGTAACATTTGTCTAATGGTTGTTTGCATCTTCTACCAGGTTCTCTGAATCCATACACTTTCTTCAACAATCTACAAAGTACTTCAGTCATCAGTTTCCATCTTCTGACCTCACACTTTGAGGGGAAATATGTTACACATCAAAATTACTAACTTCAATGATGTCTCATTGTCATTATCATAAGTGTCGCAAGTGTCTCACTTTTGTCTCAAGTGTCACAAGTGTCGATAAAATCATATTGTTGTCTCGCCTGTATCGCATCGCAGACGACATCATAAGAACGCTTGGGATATCCTCTAAAGATTCATTAGAAGATTAAAATACATCTTTTGGAAAACAGTACAAACTTTTACCTTGAGAAATTACCATCATAAAAGCATATTTGGAGATCAACACTCCCCTGCCCACTTGCAAGGAGCGTTAGTGCTCCTTACCCTCTTAGCAAGAAGCGTTGCAATTCTCTATGGCCAACTGTGAGGGAGCACCGATCTATTGAGAAACTCTTGGGATAAATCCCCCTTATCTCTAAAGACAGTTGAGAAATATCCGAGTCAGTTTGGCTCAAATCCAAGTTTAAGGATGGATCTAAGGGGAGTTCCACAACTGATGGAGTAATATCCTCAAATTATCCCAAGAATATCTAAGGTGGTTATGCCTCTCAAAGCCTATATAATAAGGCATTATCATGGTGAAAGGGGGAGAATAATCAGTGAAAAGTATCATCATTTTTATTGTGAATCGTTCAAGCAAGGGGTTGGACATGGACATCTTGGTGAGGTTGCTACATCTACATCTACACTTTGTAAGAACCTTGTTTTGTTCTCATTAATACATGTGCTTGGCCTGTTTCCTTCAATATTTTGTATATTTGCATGAGCTTGTCTTTTGGATAAATATAGCTTTAAACTAATCATGGTAGAATAGAAATTATGCTTTTTCTTCGTTGTTAATTGGATTGTAGGACTCGTTAAAGGACTTGGAGATCAATTTCAACTTGGACTGAGCGAGGAAAAACTTCGTAAAAAGGTACTCATACTTTATTCCTCTTCTCTATTGATTAGTTTAGCTATGTTTAAAGGAAAGTCAGTGTTCAAAGTTAACACTTTTCTGTCTTGGTCATAGAGGTCTAAGATCCAAGAGGGAATTCACCTATCCACAGGGGAATTTTCCTACAACACTTTTCAACCACTATATCTTGTTTGTGTGCATTGGCCTTTTTTCTTTATTTTGATATGATCTCTGATTATTAGTTGGCCTTATGATTTTTTCTTATATCTAGAGTTCTGAGTCATCATGGAGCAAGACCAACCTCCTCACCGGTCTCTTCATTTTTTGAATTTACCACCGCATCTTGATCATTTACTGAAGAAGCCTTATAAAAGGAGTAGAGTTAATAAATGTGCTACATATATCTCGACCTCCCAAACTCATGATCATCTAGCTATGAGTATTGATTCAGACATAAACATCTCGGGAATTCCTTTGACTCCCTTCTCTTCTGTGATTAGTGGGATCCCCTTGACTCCTTCTTTCTTGACGATGTGGGTGCCATAGGTTCCCTCATCTAGTGCTAACCAACCTGTGAATTATACTCGATCCATGGGAATGAACCCTTTCATATATCTTTTCAATATGTCGAGTCATGTTTCTTACTATGGGGAAATTCCCCCTAAAAGGGGTCTAAGGAATAGGGAAAGTAATGACTCCCTTAAAATAATGATCTACCTTTAATAAACCCCCAAAAAATATAGAATAAGTGATAAGAGAAAGAGGGAAGAGAGGGTTAATAAGTGCACCTTCAATCCTTACAGTTGATGTATACCTCTTCCACTTTTCATTGCCTCCTAGATCACAAATCTCCTCCCAAATCTAACTTGAAAGGGGTTAAGAATACAATGCAAAAACATATAAAATCTCTAATGATCACTTTAAAATCCTAATTATAGATACAAATGATCAAATTAACAAGAACATGTAAACATGTGGTTTTGGGACAAAAATAATCTCTTTTATTCAAATTCAAGATAAAAAGGTTACAACCTTTTCTTGCGACCACTCTACAAACCAATTATGGGCTCCTCTGTTGTGGTTCCAAGTGCATCAATCCCACATTATATTCTCACAATCAACATATCATCAAGGGAAGGAGGAGGGGTTTCATAAGGAGAATGGATTGAGGGGGAAGGTGAGGCTAAAGCTCAGAGCAAGATATAAATCTTGAGAAATGAAAAGGAAGGGATTTTGGCATAGTTTTCTTATTCTCTTGTTCATGTCCCTAAATGACTCCTCAATACCTCTTTTTATGTGATAAAAATATGTTTATTCTATCTGGGGATGGGATACAAGGGGTAAAATTGTTAGGAAACCCTCCATAGCCCATAAACTTTGCCGAATTTCGTGCAATTTTATATTTTTTACAACTTTTGGAGGTAAATATAGGTTAAATAACATGCAGAATGCATATGTACATGAGATAACTAGCATGCATCATGCATGTTTACACATAATATTAGTCCAGCAGGGCGCATACACTATCCAAAAAAGGGTTTTTTAGAAGGAAGCCTCAACAATAGTTTTTGAAAAGTATGCAAATGGGTGGGCCAAAGTCTTGTATGCATAGATGTGGCATTTTGGACTATAAAATATGTCCCCTAATGTGTGAGGTTATAAGAGAAAGTGATGGAAAAAAAAAATTACAATATCTTTACACAGTGGGAAGGAACGGAGTTGAGTGAGACCGAGATGAGTGTTCATGAGTGTGTCATCTGCAAAATATTGATAATATCTCTAAGGTGGGCATACCCATGCTTGGGATAAACTAAGCATGGCTTCCAATCAAGTACACTGTAGATCCATGTCATACATATAGTAATCATGACTATGAGAAAAATATGAATGTCTATGTAAAGTGTAGTCGTGCACAATACACAGCGGATCTACATCTCAAAATCATTTGAATATATACAAGTACAATATGATATGTATCTTCAAGAAGTATAAACGCCTATAGCTAGATATGATAACTTTATAGCTCAAACAACAACTTCAAGATCTTCAAAAATTAGGTAGGAGTACAATAGGAGTGTAAGACTCACTACTCTGAGGTATTCAACATGTCGTTGGGGAAATACTAGAGGAACTTGATCATCAAGCACCAAACTTCATTGATTTTGAATCCAAACTTGACTAGAATATTAGGATGGTTGACTCATGAAAGTCAAGAGATCAACTACAGAATGGACAACTCAGGTTGGATACAAGTTTCCTTGGAAAAAAACACAACACAATGATGAGACTCAGGAAACATAGTTTTGACGTAAGTCTGTGATACAATAGGCACCACAAACTCTCCATATTTTTGGAAGAGTAACCAAACAGAGGAGGACACAAGTCTATGTATTGAGAAAAACTTCCTAAGGTGATGTTAGAACCCAATTCTTGGAGAAAAAATGGAAGGATGTGCTTTGTCCAAGGCTGACTACCTTACTGTCAATAAAAGAGAATTTATATCATGTCCCCTCTTTTTGGAATATTTGGTTTTTTTTGTCCTTTTCAAATTTTTAACGAGCTTGAAAAAGAATAAAAGAATGCTACGCTACAAAGGAGGAAGGAGTGTTGCGGTCAAGAAAACTAATTTCCAAGTGCATGGAACATACTAATGCTCGGTGCAAGGAGACATGTGTAGGATAAGGACACTCGGGAAAATTCATCCATAGGTAAAGTTGTCATATCACAAAGGGAAAAAGTGCTACAAGGCTTGCATTGAATGAATGCTTTGAAGGTTTAGTTAATAAAAACATTAAGCCGACATTAGGCCAAATACACAAGGATGATACATGAAATTCAATTGAGGATGACACAACAAGAATCCTTCCATGTGAGGTTTTACAAGCCCAGGTAAGGTAAGCTCGATGGTTTTTCACATTTAGAGAGTCTGAAGAGCACTAAAAGAAGACTCAAGAGTGTTCATTTTTTTTTAATTAGTCCAGTTGGTTCGAAAAAGAGGTAAACTTATACCGAAAGGACGCCTCTTCAAAACCATTTTAATGAGTGTGATAGAGACAATATCACTCAGTTATCTTTTCAATTTTAAGGAGTTTGAAAATATATTAATTACTAGGGACTCACAATGTTTTTCTAAGTTTATTCCCCTTAGCTCGAAAAGTATAAATTATAACTTAGGAGAAATCTCCCGATGAGACATGTCTCCAGAGGCATACATTTTTCCTAGAAAATCTATTGGCCGGAAAAGGGGTTAAACTTATGCCAAATAGATATTCCTTCTGGACCAAATAACGAGTGTGAAAGAAAAAATGTCACTCGACGATATCTTTATATTTAGGGAGTCTAAAAAGAGATTAACTATGGACTCTAAGGGGGTTGTCTTTTCATAGATAATCTCCAAGGCCCGAAAAATAGATAAACCAAAACCAGGGAGAATCGTCCTTTTTCAAAAACTTAGTCCCTCATGCCCAAAAAATGGTTAAACTTATGCCTGAGAATACTCTCCTAGTGAACCAAATCTCCTAGGGAATACCTTTATTCATAAATTAACTGTCTGGACCAAAAAAGGGATAAACTATTGTGTCATATTTCACAAATACCTTCCATAACTTGTGCACCAAGATGGGTATCAAATAATATCAGTGGCATCTGGTTATAAAATACCACAGGGCTCTACATAGATACATACAAACCAAAATGGAGGTTCTGGACATCTCATCATTGGGAACCACTTCTAGATATGTTGTCAAAATCGAGAAAAAATTTAAACAGCGGAAAAAATGGGAATTTGGGTCTGAAAATATGCAACCAAATTATGGTAAACAAATACCTAACTCACAGAACAGTCAACCTCAAGATAACCAATCCAAGCCATAGGAAAAGAAGAGAAATGGGAAGATGAAAAAGGACACTGGGAAGTGGTGCGATTTCAAAAAAATCCCTTGGCACAACACCAATGAATGTCACTCGAAAATGTCATTGGTAGTTTAGCTCAAAGAAATATAGTTGAGCCTCGAATCATAATTTGATTCAAACAATAATAAAAGGAGACAGATAATTGATGAAAAACCCACTACTACTATCGCGACCACAACAATCCAACCAGAAGAACCAGAGGATCCTGAGGAGGGTGAGTTCCTTTTCCATTCACAGATGTGGGTGAAGGGGAACCCGTTGCATTTTCTTATTCATAGAAGAAGCCAAAAGAACCTCATCTCAATAGAGGTCTTCAAGTAGTTGTATTTTCCAACAACACCACACTCACAGCCATAGAACATCAGATGGCTCTGCCAGGGATGAGATCTTTGTGTCAGCAAGTAGTGTCGCTTGTCATACGACATCAAGCCCTTCAAGGATGAGGTATTGTGTGATATTTACCCACTAGAATTATGTGATATTATGTTAGGCCATCCATATAAGTGGAGGCATCATTCTATTTATGAGTCTCGACCTCATAGTTTCATTGTTACTTTGGGGGGTCAACCGTATGGGATACCAAAGGTAGTTCTGAATATTGTACCGACAAAATAGTGTCGCAAAGTAATCTCTCATACCACAAAGTTTGGCCTCTTAACAACTTGGTTATAATATAAGGACACTAAAACCACTACACCCTCATCCCAATACCCTTCTATATAGAAGAATAATATCAACAAGATTGTAGAAGAGAACCAAGATATTCCTACTGCACCTACGGGGATGCCTCCACACTACCTAGTCAAAACAATTTATGATAAATCCCTTCATGTTATTCATGTTGCATATTCACCAACAGATTCATCCCACACTTAGGAATATAATGCAGCCATATTGGTTAAACAGATCCAACCCCTCCAACAAGAGGTTCATAACAGCCTTAAAAAAGCTAAGTAGGGCAGCTTCTTCAACAAGGCAAGCATCTCACCAAGATTCAGATTCAACAAAAGCTTCCCCAGGGACTTGAAGCAACAGATACCATTGATTCCTAAGGGGGTAGGATTGATCCAGGTGGAAATTGGTGGCCACCCACCTATTCCATTGGCTCAAAACATGGTTTTCCACCTTGGCAGGTTTTCTATGATGTTTTGGTCCTGAACTTCAGGGTTGTTTTGAGTCACTAAATGACTTTTTTTGGGCACAAAAAAACTCAAATGATAGTTGAAGGCATGGTATGGGACAAATTGAATATGTTATTCTTGTCTAGACCTTTCCAACGAGGTATAGAACACCCCAAGCAAAGATCATATGCAAAAGTTACGCCCTTGGGAAGTACACGTACCAACTACCCTCATCAGGGCCCACAAACCCTTTGGCGTTTCATCTTTTAGGGGTTAGGGTTTTGGATTTTATTTATGTTAAAAATGCCTCTAGAGACTCATTGTAAACATCATCATATTCTTGTGAATGAGCGTAGCCATCACATCTCTTCTCAAAGATAAGTTGCAACCATTCTAGCGAGTCATTCACTCTGTAATTTTATAGTTTCTATACATTCTCTCATTAATAAAAAATTGTGCATTACTCTATCTCTGTGTTTATTGTAATATATATATATATTAAATTGTTATATATCTACCTTCATTTCATTCTCAAAATAATATGGATTACTGGTATCAGATCAGGCTACTCCTTTTCATTTCTTGTGCATGTCCCTAATGAGGTCAGGGTATAGAGAGTTGGGTCTCAAGCTAGTTTCTCTTGAGGAGAACCGCTCTCTCTATACCAAGTGGCCTCCCATGGAGGAAGATAATATATATGAGGGATAAGAACAATCCATAATTGTTTTAATCACGGGATCCCTCGTGCAATAGAGGAACGAGATATTGGATAATTTTTCCCAAATCCTTCAACAATTTCTGACAATAGTAGGTGCATCTTTGTCAAGCAGTCACTTTGGAGACACTACCCCATTCAAGGTACAAGTTAATTTCTATATTCTCGTACTCAAAGGTTAGATCAATGTGGATGCTTTGGAAAAATGGTTAAATTTGCTAGAAGGTTATTTCTATGTTCACAAATTTTCTAATAGAGAAAAAATCACCTTTGTGCTCCTTAAGGATCTTCCCCATGTCAAACATTGGTGGAAAACTTACTGGGAGAAAAATTACACAGAGGAGTCTGGAATATTTTGGGTCGAGCTCACTTGGGATTTTTTTATGGATGTGGTCAAGGAGCAATATTACCCTATGGGAAACTATGAGGACTAATACATGAGATGGAACACACTACAT
>ML792616.1:196765-213868 GCA_009831015.1 Picea engelmannii
CTTATAGATATGTTGTCAAAATCGAGTAGAAATTTAAGCAGCAGAACAAACAGGAATTTGGGTCTGCAAATATGTAATAAAAAAAGTATGGTAAAGGAATCCCCAACTCACAGAACAATCAACCTCAAGACAACCAGTCCAAGTCACTAGAAAAGAAGATCAATGGGAAGATGAAGAAAGACATTGGGAGGTGGTGCAATTTCCACAAAATCCCTTGGCACAACACCAATGAATGTCTCTTGAAACAATCATTGGTATCTGAGCTCAAAGAAACAGAGTCAAGCCCTGACTCAGACTCTGATTCAGATAATAATAAAAGGAGATATATAATTGATACAGAACCTACTACTACTGTTGCGACCGCAACAATCCAACTAGAAGAACCAGAGGATCCTAAGGACGGGGGTCACCTTTTCTGTTCAAATATGTGGGTGAAGGGAACCCTATTACATGTTATTGTTGATAGAGGAATCCAGAAGAACCTCATCTCAATAGAGTTCATAAAGAATTTGGATTTTCTGACAACACCACACCCACAGTCATACAACATTGGATGGCTCCGCCAGGGACAAGATCTTTGTGTCAGCTAGCAGTGTCTCCTATCATATGACATCAAGCCCTTCAAGGATGAGGTATTGTGTGATGTTTCCCCACTAAAACTATGTGATATTATGTTAGGCCAACCATATATGTGGAGGTTTCATGTTGTTTATGAGTCTTGATCCAGTATTATCATTGTTACTCTAGGGTGCTATCCCTACAAGATACCAAAGGTAGTTCAAACTATTGTACTGACAAAACAATGTCACAAAGTAATCTCTCATACTTCAAAGTTTATCATCTTCACAACCTGATCAAAAGATAAGGACAATGCAACCACTATAGCCTTGGCCCAATACCCTTCTATTCATAAGAATTAGATCAACAATATTGTAGAAGAGCACCAATATATTCCTACTGCACCTATGGGGGTGCCTCCACACTGCCTAGTCAAACCAAGTTATAATAAATCCCTTCATGTTCTTCATGCTTCATATTCACCAACAAAGTCCTCCCACACTTAGGAATATCATGCAGCCATATTCGTTAAATAGATCCAACCCCTCCAACAATAGTTTCATAACATCCTTCAATAAGCTAAGTAGGGAAACTTCTTCAACAAGGCAAGCAGCTCGCTAAGAGTCAGATTCAACAAAAGCTTCCCTGGGGAATTAACACAACAGAAAACATTGCTTCCTAAGGGTGGAGGATTGATCTAGGTGGAAATTGGTGGCCACCCACCTATTCCAGTGGCTCAAAACATGGATTTCCACCTTGGCAGTGTTTCTACATTATTTTAGGTCCTGAACTTATGGGGTCGTTTTGAGGCCCTAAACGACGTTTTTTGGGCACAACAGTGCCTAGTTGATAATTGAAGGCATGGTCTGGGTCAAACGGAATATGTACTCCTCAACTAGAAATTTATGACAAGGTATAGAATTCCCCAAAAAAATATTGTATGTAAAAGTTACACCCTTGGGAATTTGACATACCAACTACCCCCATTAGGGCCCACACAAGTTTTGGGATTTCATCTTCTAGGGGTTAGGGTTTTGGATTTTCTTTATGTTAAAAAGGCCTCTAGAGCCTCATTGTAAACACCATCATCTTCTTTTGTATGAGCATATCCATCACATCTATTCTCATAGATAAGCTTCCACCATTCTAGCGAGTCATTCACTCTGTAATTTTACAGTTTTTGTGCATTCTCTCATTAATAAAAAAATTGTGCATTACTTCATCTCTGTGTTTATTGGAATATCTCTATATATTTCATTGTTATATATCTACCTTCATTTTTTTCTCAAAATAATCTCGATCAAAGGTGTAGTGTATTTGTAAAAGGCACATGCTATCCAAGCCACTACAGTCGAGGCAAGGCAATGTTGCATGATCTCAGGTGTTGAATTAGACTTGGGAGAAACTTAGGTTTGCAAAGAAAAATTCAAGTATACTATAGGTTCGTGACATGTGGTATCAAATCATATTATTCACCACTTTCTGAAGGAAATTTGGAATCAGAGTAGTTCAACTTCTCTTCATCACATATGAATGAACTTGAGGTAGAGAAATAGACCTTGCAATGCATTGCTAGACCATCGCGAGAGTGACTTGGAGACTTGATGGAGAAGGTTATTTTCCTTGGTGAATGAGAAAGTAGTCAGGTGAGTCATTTGCATATCACTAATAATTTCTTTGTTGTTTTTAGGTATCGGGCTTGAAGACTAAAGCAATAGTCACTTTGAAAAGTGACTATGTCTAGAAGAATATTGATGGAATACTCAAAGGGTGAAGAAGTCCCCTTTGACCTACCTCATGAGACTATGTTGGGAGTCATGTAAGAAGGTTCAAAAGTATGGATAAAATACTTATCACTTTGGATAAATAGGTGGATCAATTGGTTGAAGTTGTCTAAACTCAATCTAGGAAGGTGGAAGAATTCACAACCAAGGTCGAGTCTTTGGAACAAAAGATGGTTCATATCGGTCAGACCTAGAGTAGCATGAGTGTTAAGTGTAGAGATAAAACATTGAGTACAGGCAAGGGAATATTTCTTTGAAGACCTATAATGGAGGTAATATATCAAGAAGTTACTTATATATAGTTGGTTAGGGATGCCATGGATGTCAGACAACATAATTGAAGGGTCTCGAAAGAATTCAAGTTAGAAATTGTGTCTTTGTCCTATAAACTGGAAATCTTGGTGGATCAAGTAGAAGCGTGGTTTTAGCTTGAGGAGACATCTAACATTGGGGTAGAAGATGAGAAAATAGTACATCATGAGAAGGTTCTAAGTTTTCTATGTGGCTAGAACCAGTATGTAAAAAAATTTCCCTAGAAATCTATAGTCTTGGAAGGAAACCAAGAACAACTAGATCCAAGACGAAGATTGGAGTTTCAGGACACTTGGAAAGTAAATCTAGGTAGGGTAGGAATTTCAAAATAGACTAGCATGTCAAATTTTATGGTTTGACAACTTTGTTACCCGTTTTCACAATTTCAACGAAGGATAGTGATGATCATAAAGAAATTTTCACTCATAATATTTGACAGGAAATTTTCTCGTCAAATTTCATCCATGGATCTAGGTGAAACCAAGGAGAAAAGAAGAAGGCATAACCCATCTAGAAAAGTTGGTAAGAAAGATAAGAACAATTTTTGGGTGTGTGCAGGGAACCAATATGCCATTAAATGTTTGTTGGCCCTCGACCAAGTTTAGTGGAAATGTTGGTCGTGCTTGACCATTTTTGGGACTTCGACAGGCTAGTCGAAAACAGAGCGCCCAGGCGAAGCGGAGATCATGGGATCTTGCCCATTTTGTGGGATTTTTGGGATTTTAGGGTTTATGTAATGGTTATGGGATGTCATCCCATGGGTTTACCCATGCTTAGGCCCCTTTTTTTAATGTATAAATAAGTATCTAGGTGATGTAAGTGAAGGTGTTAGTAGGTTACTAGTCATTGATCGGCTTAGTGCTTGGCTAGTTGGATTTATGCACGAATGCGTTAAGACTTGCAGAGCTAAATGCAAGTGTTTTGTAAGTGATTTGTGCATAGATGATGTAAGGCTTGGTGCCTTCATCTAATTCACGGAAGGAGGATCTGGCGAGGTGCGCACAGATCTCCTGCCATGTGCAAAGTTGGTTGTGTTGTTGGGTGCCTATAAGGAGATTGAAAGAGATTAATAAAGAAGAGAAGAGTTGGTGGACGTAGCCCCACACTGGGATGAACCACGTGCATCCTATGTTATTGTTCTTTTTGTTATGTGTTCATGATGGTTATGTTTATATTTTCTTATTGAACTGTTCTGGATGTATGATAGGTAGATCCATTGATGCTTAGTGCTTGATATATGAATAAATGCTAGATTTACTCTGATGTTATCTGTTGAATTCTTAGATGTGTTTAATATTGATTACTATTGTGTTGATATACAATTAGGGTTAATCTGCGATGTGAATAAGAATCATAATTGAATGCATATTATTGGCTAAGTGCTTTGTTGAATTGTGTAATCACATATTTGTGTCCCAGCTAGGTTGTAGACACTTGAGTCCTGCAACCCCCCCTGCCTCTACCTCGGGTGAGACTTCATCTTCTTCATAGGTGTTGCCGAAAGGGCCAATAGTTAGGGTTTTTTTGGTGTGTTGTTGATGCATTGAACCCTGGGTATGCCTCTGTGCCAACAAATGGTTCTATTTTCGGGACCTAAAACTGTGATTGTTGGGAATTGAAGAAAAGAGAAAGCTTTGTGTAGATTTATTGTTGTAGTGTGTAGTATTCTACTTGACATGCAAAGATCTTTGCTAAGAGAAGGAAGCCCGATCTGAAGAAAGAGGTAAGATCTCAAAGCTTTGTGCTCCGATAAAGGTAAGATAAGTGGAAATGTTTTCTTCGAAAGCATGAATTTAGGTATGTTTGATAGATTTTTTCCTAGTTTGAAAACTATTGCACAGCCAGAATAAAGAAGATTTGATCCGAATAAATTTGATAGAATAGTGAAAGATATGTTATTCCTATGCATAGAAATAATTTTTGGACTAACAAGTGGATGCAAGACCCTAGAAATATTTTTTGTAGATTGCAATTCCATCACTGTGATCCTAGTGCACAATACAGGAAAGGTTGGGAATCATTTAAAATAAAGAGAGGATTGACACTATGTTATAATTGCAGAAGACCGGGACATCTTGCTAAGGAATGCCCTGGTGTAGGTCCTACTTGTCTTTATTGTAAATTCATTGATCTTGAGGTTTTGGATTTCCCTAGAATGATTGCTAAAGTTGAAAAGATGAACATGAGACAAGAAAACCATGAAGAAGGTCAAGAAACTAAGGATATGATAGAAAACCAGAGAAAATCAAAATCTATGTTATTACAGCTGAGAGAAACCCCGAATGATCACAGAAACATCAATCTACCATAGATCTTAAAAGAAAAGAAGTGCATAGAAACAAGAATAGGAGACTTGGACATAGACTGTGTTCTGGATGAGGAAACACAGGTGAATATCATGCCAGAAATCACTTGGAAAATTTTGGGAAAGCCTGCTATGATTCCTTCATTAGGAGGGATACGATTGTTTAAAGGAAAGATGATAAACTTGTGTGGAAGAGTTACTAACATACCTACGATAGCTCATGGAACATCGACTGAAGAATAATTTGAATTCATTAAGTTTGTGGAGAACAGTTCCCTATTTGCACTTTTGTTAGGAAAGACATGGATTGAGAAAGATCAGATCCAGAGGAAAGAAGAGGAAGAAGCTATAGAACAGAAAAAGCAAGAATTAAGAGACTTCATGGCTAGGATAATAGCGTTCTTAATAGAAGAACAAGAGGATAAGTCGAAGCAACTGAGGGCCATAGAATTAGCTATCAAAATTGCAAGAATGCGGGAAGGCTTGAAAACCCTATCCATGTAGGAGAAAAGAGCACCTACCCCAGAAGTACCAAGCGAAGAGGTATTATATTTGAACCCTTTGGAAGACCCTCAGTAGTGCGAAGTTGCTACACTAAGAGAAACTAAGAATGAGAATGGAAAAAGGAACCTAGAGACTCAAATCATAGGAAGGAAGGCAAGAAATCTCAGTAAGAAGAAGGCAAAGTTAGAAAAACTGCAAGAAGTTCCAGGGACAACTTCGCAGAAGTCAGGCTTGCAGAACTTGAACATCGTCAGAATCGTAGAACAACACAAACAGGAACTTCGCCACAATGAAGCTATATGACCGTTGGAGGTGTCCTGACCGTTAGAATGACACTCCAAAACGGTTAGAAACACAGTTATTGCCATAAAATATCTCCATTGGACATTTGACACCGTGTCATAACAGATGGATTCAGGTATTCCTGCCCGTTGGAGGAATCCATTACGACAATTGTGTATTTATTTGTAACACCCTGTTTCCCCCAGTTTGTAAATATAACTATATGGGCTAAGGAACTATGGAAAACTTAAAAGTGTGAATGTTTGATTTGATGGACCTTGTGTAGAAGGTCGATGAATGTAAATTTTGTTATTTTAATAGAAAATGGTTACGTGTTGCATGACTTCTAAAAGAGGGGATGTGCTAAGAGAGACCATGAAATGTTGTGAAAAGTGGTGGAGGGGACTAGGAATGGTTGTGTTAACCTCCACCGAACTAGTACCATGTTGGAATTAACTGCTCAGATCAGAACAACCCTATGACCCAAGAATTCATTACATTCGGGATGGTAGGTGGGAAGGCCTCCTCAAGAGTTAATGAGGGGATGGGGTAGATTGCCCATCTGTAAGGCTTCTAGACCTGACCACGGACTGGGAATTTGAGTCACAGACAATCTTGCTGAAAGGAAAGAGAGGAAGTGTGGTGAGTAGAGGGAGACCTGCGAGGAAAAATGTAGAGACAAGAGAGGAAGATATCGGGTCCGAGGAAGGACTGAAAGAGGAACAACGAGTTCTGATCATGGAAAAATATAGATTGAGTCAGGAGAAGGAGAGTAACCTTTGTCCTTATCTATTTTTGTATTGGGAGAAGGAGAGTAACCTTTCTCCCTAACTTTCGTTGGGCTGGAAGTAAGAGATTGAATCTCAAAGCATAGTGGCTTAATCTCGAGGGTGGCCAGTGATAAATCCATTGGGAGTGACTGAGCCTATGGTTGGGGGGAAACGAGCACCCCTTTCAGCAGTTGCATCGTACTATATGGTTCTGATAAGTGTTTTATTGCCTTATGCTTTGAATTGTAAATAATGGATGTATGTGAGTATTTATATGTCTATAAAGGATTATTTCTCTGTATTAAATGATTAAGTTATGAATATGCATTCATTCCCTTGAGAACCTATATTTCTTCTTGATTTTCCATATGCCCATGTTTAGTCATTTGAAGGCACTTTCCTAGGGAGCTACATCATTATTCCAGAGTCGGAGCAAGCCTCTTAGCATAGCTACCATCTTGGTCAACTCACAAGTTACCTTGCCTTGGCTTAAAGTTTAATTCCCTACAAGTTGGGAAGGTGTTTCCTTCAGACCAATAGTCTAGGAGACTCTAAACTTATGCCTAAGTCCTTAACTAGAGACCCAAATAAGAGCGGGGATCATATCCTAAGAAATATCACAAGACCCAGGTGACTTGGGTATAGGAACCTTTGAGCTTGAATCCCCAAGAGGTCAAATTGTTACGACCATTGATCTATGAATAGAGATCGAGGGTGGGGAATCATTGTGGAGCGCGAAGGTGAAAGTAGCGGACGCGCTAGTTCGCGGCATGCAATTCACCATTTCTGTTGATCTCGTCGGCTAGAATATCAATGACTCTGATTAGACTAAGTTGGGTGAGTACTTCCAAATTGCAGAGGTTGAGTTCTCTGATAAAGAGAATGCACGTTGGATCCCCACAATTGTTTTTAACTGTCAATCAGAGGACACCTCGGTATCGGTCGGATCATGACCGCCAGATCCTGAATAGTTGTGAGATGGGTGGTCATGAGTCCTTTTGGAAATTCACAGAGTAACGGAGTCCCTCGCTACCGTCGGTCTGAGAGAATCGAAAAGATCAGAAGATATAAATTTTTCAAGAGAAAAGGTGAGACCTGAGATAGCCAGACTCATAGGAGGATGAAGGTTGAATCCATTGGACATCTATCAAACTCTCCCAAGTCGGAAGATGTCAAAAGCTTAGAAGGAAGAGAGACAGCATCCATCAGATCGGCTGTGTGGAGAAGTGAGTTGAGGTTTTTAATCGCCATGAGGGGACAAGTGACACAAAATCCATAACTCTTGAGTGAGATTTGTGGTCAAGGAGAGAGCAGAATCGTCGAAGACCTGAAGTTAATCCTAGCCATTGATCGCCAGGAGACACACATCACTAGATCAGTAACTTCGGAGAATTCACTTCAAGAGTTTCATATTGATAATTGAAACTCCTGAAGCCCAAAGATCCAGAGTCCCAAAGTAAATCCCAATTGTCATATCGAGAGGGACACATGGTAGAGATTCGATGTCCTCGGGTGAAATTAAAGTTTGAGATTTGAGGTTCCTGAGTCCCGGAGAGTCGAAGGATATATGAACCGTCATACCTAGAGGGACACGTGACGACATATCGTATACTTCAGAGAAATCACTTCGAGAGTTTTAGTTTGAGATTTGAAACTCTTGAAGGTAAAAGCACGGAAGCGCCAAAGGGCCGAAGTGCCAAAGAGCCAAAGAGATCTGAACTGTCGGATCTAGAGGACAGGTGGCGTGAATCTATGGATTCCGGGTAAAGACCTGAAGTAAACGTCAACCATCAGATCATTCAAAGTATATCTGAAATGTCAGATATAGAGGACAAGTGGCATGAATCTATGGATTCCAGGTAAATACCCGAAGTAAACGTCAACCGTCAGATCGTCCAAAGTAGATCTAAACCGTCAGATCTAGAGGAAAGGTGGTGTGAACCTATGGATTCTGTAAAAACCTAAAGTAAATGTTAACCATCAGATCATCTGAAGTAGATCTGAACCATCAGATATAGAGGACAGGTGGAGTGAATCCATGGATTTCAAGTAAAGGCCTGAAGTAAGTTTCAACCATTTGATTGAAGCGAAAACACAGTAGAAATCCACATACTTCTAAGGGAGTAAAAATTGAGACTTGAGAATTTTGAAGTCTAGAGACGCGAAGGGATCGCAATTGTCGATCCAAAGGGAGACACAAATCATTATATTATTAACTCTAGATAAACTTCATTGGAGGAAGACGAGAGTTGAGATTTGAGATTTTTGAAGTCCGAAAATCCGAAGCAATGAGAGTCGTTGATGTGAAGGAGGACACGCGACGCCAGATCTAGAACTCTGGAGGAAAACGAAGGAGGAAAATTTTGAATACCCATAGAATATATTGATATTTGATCGAGAAGGTATTCGTAGGACCGTTAATCTGGTTAGGAGGCCAAAGTCCCAAAGAGGGAGCACAACCATTGATTTTGGGTAACACGTGTCAGCAGATCTTCCATTCCGGGAGATATCCAGTCAAAGGAAGAAAAAGTTTGGGAATTGAGATTCCTGAAGGTCGGACTCATGGATRGAATCATAGCTKCACTTCTGTAGTGGCAGGTTTGAACATATMTTTTTCTCCAGAAGATAGCTACCRAGGAAGTAGTGAGAATCTGAGAGTTGAAACTCTCAAAGGTCAGAGAGMCGGAACCAATTGTAACCATCGATTGGGAAGGGAGATATGTGTCGACGGATCRAGAGGTCTGGGAAGGTGMATGAAAGACAAGGAATGAGGATATATAGTAGTCGTTGATCACATATCATCGTTGAAAGCAAGAGATCGACGTTCGGGAAGAACTGCGRGGCCAGAATATGCTTGGGTCTTAATTCTCCTTAAGCGGACCACAATTGAAACCACAGTATTTCCAAAGGCATACGTGGCGATTTGTAGTAACTTGCAGGGTGAAAAGTGGGTTGGTTTAAAACCACCCTTGGACATGCCYGCAATCGCATATTTTCCAAGGGTTCATATCCCAGGGACATATGAAGGAGGGGGTTAACAGAAAAGGAGCTAGCACCTGAAATTCTACATTTCATAAGTGCGCAAACAAAGGTCAGGAGTACCCTTAGCCATGCATCAGGTAGTCAAAAGTTTATGTGATCAATTATAGAACAATACCCTCAAGGTATCGGAGAGTCATATGGCTCCAGAATCGAACATCCTTGATCGGAAGGCTGAGCTAGTTCCCCAACTGTCCAAATTAGAACCCGTAGAGAGAGAGGATTTGTTCCAGTAAGGAGGACAATTTTTTTTTATTTTTAGCCCCGGCCTAGGTGTGTTACAAATTGGTATTAGAACATGATTACAACACTTGGCATTCTTAGGCTCATGGACGAGTCACTTAAAAAAACTCTAGTTGGAGTACTTTGAGAAGAGTGACACCCTACCTTACCTCCTTCTTAAAAATTATGGTTAAAAATGTTATTAGAGAAAAGAATAAAAAAACTTTCTACTGTGTGTATGCATTTAAGCAATTGAACCGTGTATTGTTCATGAATTAATAGATTGTTAGCTAAAAATAATTTTTTTTGTCAACACTCGAGTAGTCGGTAAATCACGGGAAAAAATCAAGACTAAAGGATGGTGACGTGTCATGAAGTGGGGGATGGCTCCCACAATAGAGATGAAGAATATGATGAAAGGAGGGCGATGGAAACCCCTCCGGACCTGGCTGAAACTGTGAGGAGCCTCAGGGCCGAATTACAGAGTTGCAAGGCTAACAATGAGAGACTAATAAAGGAGTAAGAAAAACAAACAGAAATTAATGCAGTCTTGTTGCAGAGCTTATCTGACATACAAAGGAAACTACAACATGAACCCACAACCAGTCATGTGGACTGACGACATAAGAAGAGAATTCAAAGTCCAATTGAGATCTAAAAACATGACTCCATAAGTGACCACACTAGGATAAGTACCTCAAAGAAGGCCCATCTTGGAGGCAGGGGACACCCATCGGTATATTCCTGAGGAAAGTAAGCAGGAAAATCCGAAGGATCTTCTAGTAGCATATCCAAATCACATTCTCAGAGGAAAGGAAGGAAGCAGAAGCATTCCAAACATCATGATCTTGAGGAATTCAAGAAATCCAAACCACCCTCTTTCGATGGGGAAATTAAGAAGGGATAAGAGGCATAAGCTTGGTTGCTTGGTTTAAAGAAGCAATTTAGATTCCATGACTACTCTGAAAACTTGAAGTCTCGAATAACCATCTTCAGCCTGAATGGAAAGGCTTCCATTTGGTGGGAAGACCTTAGAAATGTGAAAGGATTCCATGAGAAGGACTTGTCATGGAAACAGTTTGAGAAATACTTCAAGAAGCAGTATCTGTCAGAGAAATACATGGATGGGAAGACTAAGGAATTCTATGAGCTCCGGCTGGGGAATCTCACCATAGATGAATTTGTCAATAAATTCCTTGAACTACTGAGGTATGTACCGTACATAAAATATGAAAAGGTAAAAATGAAGCGCTTCATTAGTGGGTTACCTCAGACCTACCGGGACAGAATCGAGTTCGACGAACCAAAGACCTTAGAAGAAACTATACGGAAGGAGAGGTATTGTTATGAATAGTTTGGGAATAAGGCAAGACCTCATGAGGACTGGAAGAAGAGGAGTAGTTTTGGATTCCATAAGAAGGGGTTTAAACCCTCAATATTCAAGAACTATATAAAATATTCTAGAAGGATCCTTCCTACTAGAAGTGTATATCAGAAAAATTTCCCCTCTCAAAGTGGAAATTAAACTTTTAAGACAGCCCCAGGAAAGACTGATAACCTAAATAAGGAACCCTTAAAATGTTGGGGTTGTGGAGAAGATCATAAATTGAGGGACTGCCCACACAGACAATAGAATAGTAAGAGAATCTAAAACATCCAAGAAGCTACCACCATCAATGATGTGGCTAGGAGCATGCCACGAATCTATGTAGCCTTGGACAATAATCAAGCTAACCACCAAGCTTCAGTAGTGGAGCTGGAAGGTATGATTGCCGACCATATAGTTTCTATTTTAATTGACCCAGGTTCTAATTGACTTATAGGTTCTAATTTGAGTTATGTGGCCCCTCAGACTATTTATAAGTGTAAACTGCAACCAATTAGACATGGTAAATCGTGGTTGGTGCAATTATCCACTAGGACCAAAAGAAAAGTGGCAGAGGTCATACCAGCCTGTCAATTCATCATGGGTGGATTACCCACCCGAGCGACCCTTAACATACTTCCCCTGGGATCTTATGACTTGTTGATTGGTATGGATTGGTTGGCTTCTTACAAAATTAAATTGGAATGCTATCATAAAACTTTAGAATGTGTGAACGAAGAAGAGAGAAAGACGACCCTCCAATGGATTCAGAAGCCTATCTCAGTGAGGCAAATATCATCCCTTCAAATGAAAAAGTATTGTAGAAAGGGGTGTTCCTTGTATGCCATATAGGTATTGGAATCTGTTGAGGATGAAAAACCAAACCTAAAGGACCACCCCATATTAAGAGAATACAAGGACATGTTCCTATAAGAAGTACTAGGTCTACCTCTGAGAAGGGATATTGACTTATCGATAGAACTTACACCAAGAGCGGTACCAACATCTAGAAAAACATATAGGATGAGCACGCGAGAGCTGGTTGAGGTCAAGATATAGCTAAAGGATATGATGGAAAAGGGATGCATCCGACCAAGTGTATCTCCATGGGGAGCACCCGTCTTTTCTGTGAAAAACAAAGATGGCACACTCTGACTATGCATAGATTACATACAACTCAATAAGAAAACCATAAAGAACAAGTACCCCTTACCAAGAATCGATGACCTGTTTGACCAATTGGGGGGTGCTTCCATATTCTCGAAGATCAACCTAAGGTCTGGATACCACCAAGTCCATATTAAGGATGAATACATCCACAAAATAGCCTTCAGAATGAGGTATGGTCACTATGAATTCGTGGTGGTGGAATTTGGGTTAACCAATGCCCCCTCCACTTTCATGTGCTTGATGAATAATGTACTCAGCAAATTTCTAGACAAATTTGTATTGGTTTTCATTGATGATATCCTAATATACTCCAAGAACAGGGAGGAACATGAAGAACATCTTAGACTTGTACTTCAAGTACTAAGAGAGCATCAAATCTATGCTAAGTTTAGCAAGTGCGACTTCTTTCAGAATCAAGTCCATTACCTAGGCCATGTCATTTATAAGGAAGGGGTGGCAGTGGACCCTGATAAGATCAGATCTATTATGGAATGGCCTACCTTGAAGGATGTATCAGATATTAGATCCTTCATGGGCCTAGAAGGATACTATAGAAGGTTCATAAAAGGATTTTCAAAGATTGGTTGTCCAATCATTGCCCTTCAGACAAAGGGGATCAAATTCATTTGGACATCAAAATGTGAAGAAATATTTCAGGAACTGAAATACCCCCTGACCCATGCACCCATGCTGAATATTGCAGACCCAGATAATGATTTCCTCATGTGTACAGATGCCTGTAAGGAAGGACTCGGAGGATTCCTTATGCAATAGGGATGTGTAATTTGCTATGCGTCATGGAAATTAAATGAACATGAGATCAATTATGTGACCCATGACCTAGATTTGGTTTCCATAGTACATGCTTTAAAAATGTGGAGGCACTACCTCCTGGGAAGGAGATTTGTGCTTATGACAGACCATTGTGAGTTGAGACACCTGTTTGATCAACCGAAACTCAATGCCAGGCAAGCTAGGTGGATGGCTCTCCTAAGTGAATTCGATTTCGAAATCAAACACATAAAAGGAAAGGAAAATAGGGTGTTTGATTCCCTTAGAAGAAGTATAAAAACGATTCATCTGGCAGCAGTAAGCACCTGTGAAATGGATGTTAGGGAAAGAGTCAGAAATGCACAAGAGACAGATGCATTATTCAAGACCATGACCTCATACCTAAGACAATAGCCTAGAGGGTTGAAGTATGAGGGATACCAGATGCTCGAGGAAGAGTTGTTGACTTACAAAAACCGATTGTATATTCCAAACTGTGACGACTTGAAGAGGTTCATAATGGATGAACTACATAAGAGACCATATACTAGTCACCCAAGATATCAGAAGATGATCACGACCACTGGGAAACAATTCTATTGGCCTGGGTTGAAGAAAGACATAGATAATTATCTAACTAAGTGCTTAGAATTTCAGCAAGTTAAGGCAGAACACCGGCATCTAGCAGGATTTTTACAACCCCTACCAATGCCAGAATGGAAATGGGAAACCATATCCATGGATTTCATCACTAGATTACCAAGGTCAACCAAGAAAAATGATTCCATCATGGTCATGGTGGAAAAATTGAGTAAGTCTTCCCATTTTTGTCAAGTCAACCTGCAAGGAAATATATATTTCCAACATATTCATGAAGGATATATTCAGACTGCATGGCATGCCCAAGGAAATTATATCTGACAGAGACACAAAATTTACTTCAACTTTTGGAAATCCCTAATGGTTGGTTTTGAGACTAAATTGTTGTTCAACATAGCCTATCACCCTCAAACTGATGGAAAAATAGAAAGAGTGAACCAAATAGTAGAATACATGCTAAGGATGCATGTAATACACCATCCTAAGAAGTGGGAAGACTACCTACCATTGGTAGAATTTGCGTACAATAACGGTTACCAAGAATCCTTGAAGATGAGCCCTTTTGAATCCCTCTACGGTAGACATTGCAAGATTCCAATCAATTGGAATAATCCAGTGGACAGAATTACAATCGGACTCGACATGCTGAAAGAAATGGAACAACAAGTAATTCAGAGAAAGCAAAATCTGAAGATCCCTTAGGATAGACAAAAAAGTTATGTTGAAAGGAAAAAAACTTCTTGAGATTTCAAAATAAGAGACTGTGTCTATCTCAGAGTTAGACCCAGGAAGAGTTCCCTGAGAATGGGAGCATGTGCCAATTTGGCACCTCGATATTGTGGACCCTTTGAAGTCTTAGATAGAGTGGGACCTGTAGCCTATAGGCTAGCACTTCCTCCCACTATAAAGGCACATAATTTTTTTCATGTTTCATTATTGAAGAAATATGTACATGATGCTAATCATATAATTGACTGGTCTGTGATCCAGGTGGAGCCGGAGGGAGAATTCCTACTAGAACCCCAATGCATATTAGACAGGAAGGAAACCTCACTCAAGAACTGAACCATTGCACAGGTCAAGGTGCAGTGGAAATACTTTGGCCCAGATGAGGCTATGTGGGAAATAGAGGATGCCATGAGACATGAATATCTGATTTTGTTTACTCTTGTACATACTTGTCATAATGACAGATAGAACATCGAGGATGATGTTCCTTTAAGGGGGAGGGAATCGTAACACCCTGTTTCCCCCAGTTTGTAAATATAACTATATGGGCCAAGGAAATATGGAAAACTTGAAAGTGTGAATGTTTGATTTGATGGACCTTGTGTAGAAGGTCGATGAATGTAAATTTTGTTATTTTAATAGAAAATGGTTGTGTTGCATGACTATTGAAAGAGGGGATGTGCTAAGAGAGACCACAAAATGTTGTGAAAGGTGGTGGAGGGGACCAGGAATGGTTGTGTTAACCTCCACTGAACCAGTACCATGCTGGAATTAATTGCTCAGATTAGAACAACCCTCTAACCCAGGAATGAATTACAGTCGGGATGGTAGGTGGGAAGGCCTCCTCAAGAGTTAATGAGGGGATGGGGCAGATCACCCATCTGTAAGGCTTCCAGACCTGACCACGGACTGGGAATTTGAGCCACACACAATCTTTTCGAGGAAGGAAAGAGAGGAAGTGTGGTGGGAAGAGGGAGACCTATGAGGAAAAATCCAGAGACGAGAGAGGAAGCTCTCGTGTTCGAGGAAGGACTGAAAGAGGAACAACAATTTCTGATCACAGAAAAATAGAGATTGAGCCGAGAGAAGGAGAGTAACCTTCATCCTTATCTATTTCTCTATTGGGAGAAGGAGAGTAACCTTCGTTCCTAACTTTCGTTGAGATGGAAGTAAGATATTGAATCTCAAAGCATCGTGGCTTAAGCTTGGGGGTGGCTAGTGATAAATCCATTGGGAGGGATTGAGCCTATGGTTGGGTGGAAATGAACACCCCTTTTAGTAGTTGCATCACACTATATAGTTCTAATAAGTGTGTTCTTGCCTTATGCTTTGAATTGTAAATAATGGATGTATGTGAGTATTTATATGTCTATAAATGGTTCTTTCTCTATATTAAATGATTAAGTTATGAATATGCATTCATTCCCTTGAGAACCTATATTTCTTCTTGATTTTCCATATGTCCCTGTTTAGTCATTCGAAGGCACTTTCGCAGGGAGCTACATCACCGTTCCAGAGTCGGAGCAAGCCTCTTGGCATAGCTACCATCTTGGTCAACTCACAAGTTACCTTGACTTGGCTTAGAGTTTAAGGCCCTGCAAGTTGGGAAGGTTTTTCCTTTAGACCAGTAGTCTAGGAGACTCTGAACTTATGCCTAAGTCCTTAACCAAAGACCCGAATAAGACTGGGGATCATAGTCTAAGAATTATTGGAAGACCCAAGTGACCTCGGTCTAGGAACCTTAGAGCTTGAAGCCTCGAGAGGTCAAATTGTTACGACCATCGATCTATGAACGAAGATCGAGGGTGGGGAATCATTGCGGAGCATGAAGGTGAAAGTAGTGGACATGCTAGTTCATGACCCGGAATTCACCATTGTCATTGATCTCGTCAGCTAGAAGATCAACGACCCTAATTCGACTAAGTTGGGTGAGTACTTCCAAATTGTGAAGGTTGAGTTCTCTGATAAAGAGCATACACATTGGGTCCCCACAATTGTTGTGAACCGTCAATTGGAGGACACCTCGGTATCTGTTGGATCATGACCACCAGATCTTGAATAGTTGTGATATGGGTGGTCATGAGTCCTTTTGGAAATTCATGGAGTAATGGAGCCCCTCGGTACCATCGATCTGAGAGAATCAAAAATATTAGAAGAGATAACGTTTTCAAGAGAGAAGGTGGGACTCAAGATAGCCAGAATCATAGGAGGATGAAGGCTAAGGTCATTGTACATCTATGAAACTCTCCCAAGTCGAAAGATGTCAAAATCTCAAAAGGAGGAGCGACAACAGCCGTCAGATCGACTGCGGGGAGAAGTGATTTGAGGCTTTTCATTTCCATGAGGGGACAAGTGACTCCAACTCCATAACTCTTGAGCGAGAGTTGTGGTCAAGGAGAGAGAAGAATCGTCGAAGACCTGAAGTTAATCCTAGCCATTGATTGCGAGGATACACGGATCAGTAGATTAGTAACTCCAGAGAATTCACTTGGAGAGTTTCAGATTGAGAGTTGAAACTCCCAAAGCCCAGAGAGTCGGAGTCTCGAGGTAAATCCCAACCATCAGATCGAAAGGGACACGTGGTAGAGATTCGATGTCCTCCGGTGAAAGTAAAGTTCGATATTTGAGGTTCCCGAGTCCCGGAGAGCCGAAGGAGATCTGAATCGTCAGACCCAGAAGGACACGTGATGA
>ML792616.1:231666-251888 GCA_009831015.1 Picea engelmannii
GAAAAATCATATTGGAGCCTGAAGCCATCACTGACACAAGAATTCGCCAGCTGAGGAATAGATCCATTTCAGAGTATCTCATTAAATGGAGGAAACTACCAGTTGAAGATTACACTTGGGAAGATGAGTCTTTTATACAAAAGCATCCAAAGTTACTCAAGCGTTGCGGACAACACTTGTCTCAAGGGGAGGGGCATGTTAAGCCCTAATATTGGCTCATTACCCCTTAATTGGGGCATATTACACTAGTAATGTTATTTTATTTTTGTCGGCTTTATTCCATTAGTTGTAATTATACCTCCTAGTCTCCTATATATACCAAGGAGACATTTTCATTTGGAATCATCTTGTACTTGAACATTTATGTGGGGTAATAGGAGATTGCCCCCTTGAAGAGGCTTATTATCTGAAATTCTCTCTTTTTCAAGGTGTTGAGTACTTATTCTGAGGTTTTTCTATGCTATATTGATATTTGGTTCTTATCATTCTTGTAAATTTGCCTTTGACATGATTAAAACGTCATCCACAAACAATAAATGGAGAATTTTCATCAATATAGATACTTTTATACCTGTTAGTGTACCTTCCTTAAAGTTGTTTTTCAATAAAATATTGAGGCCTTCCATAACTAGGATAAAGAGTAATGGAGATAATGGACAACCTTGTCGCAATCCCCTGTCGATCCTGAAGAAATTTGTTGCCTCACCATTGAGTAAGACTACAAAGGATGATGATGCTATGCATCCCATGATCCAATTTGTCATCTGGATCCCAAATCCCACTTTTATTAATGTCAATCTTAAGTGTTCCCATTCAATGTAGTCATATGCCTTCCTTAAGTCCAGTTTTAAGATAAGAGATTTTAACTTTTTCTTCTTAATGCTATGAATGTTCTCATGAGTAGTGTCAATTGCATCTTGGATCCGCCTACCCTGTAAAAAGCCCAACTGTTCAACAAAGAGAGACCTTGACAATATCGGTTTTATACGATTGGCAATGATTTTTGAAATCATTTTGTAACATAGATTGCACAATGATATTGGGCAATAATCGTCAAAGGTAGAAGGATTATTTTTCTTTGGAATTAGTGTGAGAAAAGTTGAATTTATGCTACCCGAGATAGACCCCAACCTTCTCAATTCCTCCACCATCGCGAGGAGGTCTTCCCCAACTAAATAAAAAATAAAGTAAAAAACGCAGTCGTCCAGCTGTCCGGCCCTGAACGCTTCTCCTTTTTGAAGTGAAATAGAATGTCCTTTAATTCCTCCATTGTAACATGGTTATACAATACAATAGATTCCTCAACACTTATCATCTGGGGAAACAACTCAATAATCTTGAATTGATCGGTAGTAATAAAGGTGATCAGGGCCTTGTAGAAATTTTGGAAATAATGAACTGCTTCCTGCTTTAGTAAGTCCTATAATTGATTTTTACACCAAACCCATCGGTGATCTCCCATACATGCTTTCGGTTCCTACTATGACTAGCATAATTGTGGAAAAATTTAGTATTATTGTCCCCACTGTCCAACCAAGTGGCCCTGCTATAGAGTCTCCACTATTCTTCAATCCCTCTTAAAATCGAATTTCTTTCAAGTTCCAACTGCCTTAGAAATTTACCTTCTTCAAGATTTTTAGGATCTCCAACCATTCTCATAATCACTTCCTTTATTTCAGATTCTAAAATTAGCAAATTTCCTTTGTTCCTGGCCAATTTTTCTTTATACCATAATTTTGTTTGGGACTTTAGGAATTTTAATTTCCAAAATAGTCTGTTTTGTCTGCCACCCTTCGACAGGAAGACAGGGTCCTACCAAATATTTTGAACTAGAGCCCAATAATATTCATCTTTTAGCCAATGGGAGTTTAGTTTGAAAGGATAGGTCTTGTAAAAGTGCAGAATCTCCAGCTGTAAAAGAAATGGAGCATGATCAGAGATATAAGGAAACTCAACCCAAGACCTATACAAGCCAACAACCGCTAATAAATCTTCCGATACAAGACATGTGTCCAATCTTTTGGCAACAACATCAATCCTAGAACGTCTATTCCGCCAGGTGGGAACCAATTTTTCTAGCTTAATGTCTATCAACTTTTTAGACATAAATAGATCTCTGTAATAATCAT
Organism: Picea engelmannii; assembly: GCA_009831015.1. Lineage (NCBI taxonomy): Eukaryota > Viridiplantae > Streptophyta > Pinopsida > Pinales > Pinaceae > Picea > Picea engelmannii. The sequence continues at coordinate 233,796 of ML792616.1, forward strand.
CATTTGATCCCGAAACAATAGATCCTCCCCAAACCTCTTCTGAAGAAAAACTAATATTCAAGTCACCTAGAATGATCAAATTTTTAATAGCCAATAAACCACTATATGCCATCAATCTCCAGAAGAGTTTCCTATCTGTGCACATGCCATATATGTTAAGCAGAGCCATTTCCCTCTTATTTTTTATACACCTGCCTGTTAACAGTATACCACCAATAGTAAGAAAGGGCACTAGATCATATAAATTAGGATCCCAAGAGACTATCAATCCCCTCGAAGTACCCACATAATTTACAGCACATGATACCCAGGAAGGACGAAAAGTGTGTAAGAAATCTCTTGCTTTCTGTGCACTAACCAATGATTCCTGAAGAAAAATAATTTCAGGTCAGGCATGTTCCACAAGTCGTCGAACCGAGGCAACTTTGAGGGTGCCTCCAATCCCTCTTATGTATAGGGATAGAAACAATATCACTTAGCCCACACCAGGGCTTTCATTTCTCTAAAAGCCCCACTATCAATGGAGGAAGGGACAATGTCATCTGTCTAGGAGGATTCTGCCATTTTTTTACGGGTGCTACAGGTCTTCACTGGGGAGTGTTCAATGCCAAGACCTCTTGACCAGGAAAAATCTTTTTTATTCACTTCGAAATGTACACGCGAAGTATTTTCCCCCAATTCGGAGGAAGGCTCAAAGATGGATTTACCCAAATGTGTAGGTAGTTTAATAGAAGAGTTTGTATCCTAAATGAAAGGGATCAACGAGTCCAGAACCACATTGAGGGTGGAATCCTCCTCCTCCGATTCTCTAAACCCAGGTTCCATCACTGTATCAGTCAACTCCAGCGGAGAAAGGGCCGGGGAATTAGCCGGAGACCGCATTCTACTTAGCTGAGGTAAAGTAGACTGAAAGGGTACTGAAGAAGTAGTAGCAAGTGAAACAAGTTTAAGTGTAGGTAGTATCCCTAAAGCTAAGGCTGGGGGAGAATTTTGTTATGTAGGACTCTCATAATCCACTAAAATGGAAGCGCTTGTGACAATGCCTCCCTCAATAATCCCCTTGGTAGTCGAAGTGGATAAATGAAGCCAACGAGATTTATCCAAGGCGTCCCTTTCCCAAAGAGTTAATGTTGAAAACAATGTAGGACAAAGTAGTTTTAACTTACCTGTAAGTGAAGGCGGATCCTCTGGCTGACTACCTGTCTCTGTACCATAGTGCATCGACTCGCTTCCAAAGGAATCCACCTCCGTAACATAATCGAGCGGGTCTTTTCGTAAGAGTGTGTCCTCCGAGGATTCTTCTGCCTCCCTACCAGTACACTTTCACAACAGATGTCCAATACAATGACACTGATTGTAGCAGAAGGGTATTCCAAGATAGTCCAATCATTGTGTTAAGTGTCACCCCCTCCATTCTATGTCTAAAACCTCATGGAGCTCTCCATGAAGATCCATTTCAACTAAAACTCTTCCAATTTTCCTAGAGGAATTATCCAAGGTACGTGCGTCCAAAGTAATGAACTTCCCTAATGCATCTCTAATCGCTCGCAGAGCCCCCTCGTTCCATAAATGCATAGGTAAACCCGACAGTAAAACCCAGAGGTGACGCAACTAAAAATGTTCAGTCACCGGGTCAAAGGCCACCCGCCACCTTTTCAACATAAGGTTGCTACCTCCAAGAACCCAGAACTTACTCAGCAGTAGGGAAGCGTCTTCCGGGGTTCTGTAGATAAAGCCCATCCACCCCTTAGTCAAATAAAGAATCTCTGACGAGTAACCGAGTATAGGCATCCAGTGAGATTCAAACCATGTATGAACGTCTTGCTTGTACATTCTTTCTTTTTTGTTATAAGTAAAATAATCACATTGTCAACTTAAATAATTTACAAGCTATTTCACTCTTGCAAGATTGAATATTATATTTGTAACCCAAAATTGTGGGTACAAATGTTTAGTCAATGATGTACATATTTTTACACTTGTTTTGTAATTGGCCAACTAAAAATGGAGTTTACAATCTAAAGGTAACATGTTGTCTTGATTTGTTTACAATGTTTGAAGAAAAACATCCAACTTTTAAATCACCTCATTGAAAATCTTATACGTCGCTAAAAAAAAATCATTTTTTAGCATTCTTTTTTTACTTGTAACAATCCAACTAACACATAAATTAGACACTAAAAAGATTTTAACATGATAAACTATCCTACATCATTAACTTGTATCGAAGAGTTTAGTTCCCTTTCTTTATTTGAGTTTTGATATATACCTCCTCTTCACCTCTCACAAAACTAAAGCACGTAAATATTTAGAAAAAAAATCCAATCTTCCACTACATCTATACAACAGTGACTATGAAAAATGAAATAATGTATTCCTACTCCAATGTCTTATATCAACAAAAAATTATCAAAAAATTATGAGGAGAATTGTACATTAAAATGCTTGGAAGTTCATCATTTATGTTGGATATTACCTTACCCAAATGCTTGAAAGTTCATCATTTATGTTGGATATCACCTTACCCAAATGTATGAGGAGAATTGTACATTAAAATGCTTGGAAGTTCATCATTTATGCTGGATATTACCTTACCCAAATGCTTGGAAGTTCATCATTTATGTTGGATATCACCTTACCCTCGCACAGTAACAAAGTTTTTCTATGACAATGGTACTAAGTGGAAGAGATAGAACCATCCCTTTCTCTATTATTGGATTTTGACCAAGTTACATTAATGTCATTACATCCAATCATAAGATGTGTAAGTATGTGGTCCTTGGTACTCCTATCTTTACATTAGAGTTGCACGAGTCCACTTGTACCTCTCAAGTTAACACACAACACGCTATAATACACCTTTCATTTTGTAAAAGGTTGTGAAACTGTTCATGTTACTAGGTGATAAACATTAATATTATTAGCGTTGCATATATAATATTGTGCTTATTAATATTTAATGGTCTCTATTATAATTCAATAAATATTGATATTTACAATAAAAATAACATCAAAATTATAATTATAATAATATAAAAAATAAGTTTTTTTTTTAATCATTTAAATTAGTTTTTTAACAATTTTTAAAGTAACACCCTTGTTTAGTTTTAATTGCATCTATAATTACATTATCGACATCATACTTCGTAACGTCTTTGTTAAAGTTCGTAAGTAGTGACATTTATTGGGGTGGATTAGTTTTTTTTACATTCACAATAAATAGTTTGACACCCACTAAAACATGGAAAATGATTTCTCGTTTCTTATAAATTTATTAAGTAAATTACAATTTACAAATAAATGGAGTTGATATTATTATTTTATTATTTAATAAATAATTTATTATTATTATTATTATTATTAAATTTAATTCTATTTTAAGTTTAAGTTTAAGTTTGAATCTATTAAAATCAAGAGATATTAAAATCCAAAGCATAAATTTATTAGTCTTTGAAAGATTTGTTTAAAATGAATTTGAATATTTTTTTTCTTTTTAGATTATAGGTTCAAATCCAAAGGGATAGGGTATATACACTTTCATAGATTTTAGCAATAAAATTTATGCAAGAAAAGAGTCTTTAGTCCAGTCTCATACAACACTGAATTAGTGTCTAGCTTGATAGTAACCTTAAAATTAAATTATTATTATATATTTTTCCAACTTTTATTTTATATTAATAAATTTTATTTCTTTTCGTTTACGAAAATTATCAACATGCATTACATTATACATTATACATAGGTGTCTGGCTTAGCCGTGACCTTAAAATATGGATTATTATTATTATTATATAATCCAATATTATACATATAATTACTTTTAGGAAAATAATTAAATTAATTTTATTAATTTTTTTTTTCAAACATAAATTTATTAAATCAATTAACAAAGATGCAAATATAAGTTATACATCATTATTCTTATTAGCATGTAAACACACATGTATATCTTGGAATACTTAACAAAGATTTTAACCCAAATTCTTAAAAAAAATGTCTAATAAATATTTGTACTCACTTAATTGTTATCATTTAATTGATTCTATTGTTGATCTTCTCCTCGTCCTCCTCAACTCCCATCATTACACATAAAACCCAATGTCTAATAAATATTCATATTCACTTAATTATTATGATTTAATTAATTTTTTTTGATCTTTTCTTCCTCCTAAACTCCCATAATTACACATAAAACCTTCCAAAATAATTCAACCCATAATCATATATAACACAAGATTATGAGTTTTTGTAAATTTTTAATTATATATAGAGAGCTAAACATTCTACGAAATAATGATTGTTTACAGGGACTTTTGCCAAAAATTGTTAGATTCGTAGATTTGAGTGATTATTTCTGTATAATCCTAATTCCCTAAAGGTTTTTCAACATACTAAATCCATTTTACATTCAGAAATAAATTTTGAACAACAAAAAATAGTAATTCCTATAAATTTATATGATCAAATTTCAACTAAAAAAAATCATTTCATAGAATAACTAAATAACCCATATATAGCCTAAGTGGGCCTAATGGTTAAGAACATGTGTTTTGTTTTAAGAGGTCACAAGTTCAAATCCAGAGGGGGGTGGGGTATGTATACCTCTGTAGACTTTACCAATCAAATCGTTGGGCAGAGGGGGTTCCCTTGTCCCACAAACAAGGGGTCTCATACACCAATTTGGTGTGGTGGCTTGGTCGTGACCTTAAAAATAGATTATTATTTATACAGCCTGAGTGGGCCTAATGGTTAAGAACATGTGTTTCCTCTTAAGAGGTCACAAGTTCAAATCTAGAGGGGGGTAGGGTATGTATACCTCCGTAGACTTTACCAATCAAATCGCTGGATACATGTGAATTAAAGGATATAATTTTTTTTCAATAAAATTAATCTACATCTTTATCACACAATTATTACGATATAAATAAATTTATATAATATACATTTTTTAAGAAACATTTACAAGAAGAAATAAGGTGCATTATTCATGTGCTCAAAGCATCATCCGAACAAAAAAATTGAGAAAAAAAATAAGAAAACATATCTCTTCATGTTCTCAAAGCATCGTCCAAACAAAAAAAATTGAAAAAACAATAAGAAAACATATCTACTTACTTTCTCCTACACTATCATCCATATGAACTATAAGTACTTAGAAGGTATTAGGTCCACAACAATAAGATTAAAAAAAAAAAAAAAATCCAAAAATATTACATTACAAAAACAAAGTCTCTATGATCAACGAGAAGAGAATAAAAATCCTTATAGACTATCATCCATATGAACCAATGCTGCAGAAAATAAATGGCGTTTCTATACCAAGGTGAAGAGGAGTAATTTTTAAATACCTGCATGTTTTCTGGTCCAGGCTGTATGATGGGTGCATCTGATTGGGTGAAGATTTGATGTAATTCTAGCACCTTGCAGTTTGATTCTGATAACAACTTGGCAAGTCCTTGTCCCTTGAACAGCTTGGTGGGTTTTATGTGTAGGTCATACTCCAATAGTTTGACAATCCACTTCCCTCTTTTCCCCTCACTGTCTCGCTGGATCAGAATCTCTTTGAGATTGCTGCTAGGAACAAAGTTTGTTATGCTAGACTGTAACACATATACCCTGAAAGATTTGAGTTCTTTGATCAACGCATAAGCCTGATTTTCTAATATATCATACTTCAGCTCAACGTCTTGGAGAACTTTGCTAAAAAAGGCTATGGGTTGTTCATGCCCTTCTCCATTTATTTGCAGTAGTACAACAACAATGGTCTCCTTAAAAGAAAAATAAAAAAAATGGAGAAATCCTTAGTATAGTTAGGGCTGACTAATATAGGGGCTTCAACTAAAGCCTGCTTGATCCTTTAGAATGTTGATTTTGCCTCTAGCGACCATTTATCACAACATATTTCTTCAACATGTTAGTGATAGGCTTCAGGATTTCGGCGAAATTTGGCACAAAGCGCGTTAGGAAGTTTATATTGCCAATGAAAGACGTGATAACCTTTTTATTTTTGGGGATTTTGATCTCTTGAATGGCATCGACTCACTTCAGATCAATTTTTGTACCTCTTGTTGATATGATGTGGCCCAAGATCTTCCCTTCTAGCATGGAAAAGTGAGACTTCCTAGGATTCAAAGATATTATGTAACTCCTACATTTCCGGAAAACCCACTCTAGATGCTGCAAATGTTCATCGTCAGACTTGGAGAAAATGGTGATGTCGTCCAAATATATAACCATAATTTTTTATTTTTCTCCCATGAAAGCTATGTCCATGGCCCTCTGAAAAGTGGCCCTTGTGTTCATCAGCCCAAAAGGCATCTTGTCGTACATGAATGTTCCCCATGGGGTGGTGAATGTTGTTTTTTCTTTGTCCTCTTCACACACCGCTATCTGGTTATAGACAGAGTATCCATCTAACAAGGAAATCCTATGGGCACCTACCACCCTCTATAAAATATGGTCCATCTTGGGGAGGGGGTAATTGTCTTTTAGAGAACACTTGTTGAGATTTCGGAAATCAACACACAAGCATATCTCCCCGTTTTTCTTTCTCACGGGTACCAAGTTGGCCACCCACTTTGAGTACCTCAATGGTACAATAATCTTTGCATCCAACATTTGTTTCATCTCTTTCTTGATTATAGACATCATCATGGGATTAAATTGTTGAATCTTCAGTCTGAATGGCTTGGATCCAGCCTTTAGAGGTATCTTGTGTTGGATGATGTCAGTGTCAAATATGTTTAAATCCTCATATGACCAAGAAAAATTATCAACAAACTTTTTTATGAGACTGACATACCTGTCCCTTTGTTCCACAACTAATGCATTGGACAACTTGATGATCTTGGGATTCTTAGTTCTCCCAATATTGCAATCTATTATCTCTTCTTCTTGATTCTTCACGTCAGCTTCTCTGGAAACATCATTACTGTCAAACAACCTCTCCAGTGGCACTATTCCTCTTGGAATGTGATTGGCTTTCAGCTCCACAATATCGTGGCTAGCTACTGTCTTTAGCAAATGATATGTTTTCCGATTTTCTAATTCATTATTTTCACCCTCTTGGTTTTCTTGGTCGATGGAGATATTAGAGAATTCATCAATGGTATGTAGAAACCTTTGCAGCTCTAGATCATCACTAAAGACTTGCCAATGATTTATGTTGTCTGATATGGCTTCTCTATGCTTGATTTCCACCTGATATTTAATATTTGGACTAAGGGGAGGTCTAAAAGTGTCGGCAGCTAAGGCCAAAGAATCTGCCTTCTCATTCTCCTCTATGGGGATGAAAGATATATTAAATGCTAGAAAGAAATTGTTGATCAGGTCCCATACCTCGTTTATGTATTGCTTGAGCCTCTATTGTTTAGCTTGATAGATGTTCTTAACTTGATTGATAATTAACTCAGAATCACCAAAAATTGCTAAACAGTCAATGGCCATGTCTTTGGCAGCCCTCAATCCCAGCACCAGAGCTTCATATTCAGCTATATTTTTAGTAGTTTCAAACTCTATCTTATAAGAGCGTGTTATTACCTCTTGTGAAGGGGAAATGAGGAGTATACCTACCCTAAATGCTTCCTTTGATGAAGAGTCGTCGAAATACATCTTCCATACTTTGTTTTATTGATCTGTCAATGGTTGATATTTTCATTGGCTAACTAATATTTCAAGTTCATCATCATTTAAATGAAAAATAGATGAGCCGATCTCATTCTCAACAACATAAATTGGGTGATTTATTGGGTTCTTATGGTCACTGACGATGTAGGTTAACCTTACCTCTCTGTGTAGCCTCCTATGTTCCCCTCTGAAAACAAGGATGGTGGCATAAGTGAGGTCCATTTGTGATGATCCTCCAACTTTCTTAGCCTAAGTTCTGGATAAGAGCATACCAAATTTTGGGGGAATGTCAGCCACAATAATGTCCATCACTACACTCTTCATTGGTAATTGTGCCAAAGAAACCACTATATCCTTTATCAATCCCAAACATTTTACTTTCTTAGAATCAAAGGAGTATAGATCCTGGTAGCGTTTGGTGATCTCTAGACCTAGTTCTTCCATAACAACTTTGGGCATAACATTGTGTGAGGCTCTTGAGTCCATAAGACAGTTATGAAAGATATTATCATGGACATTTAAAGATATATAGAACGGTGGAGAAGCATCATATCCATCCTCAATGTTTGGACCCACAGTAATGGTTGGGTTCTCATCCTGCAAACTAATTACATCAGAAGATACAATAGAAGAAGTCAGTTGCAGAACTTTCATGATGGATTTTTTGAAAGGTTCATTCTTCATGAGTTATGTAAAAGGCATAGGGATCTTGATCTTGCTCAACTCATGCTCTAGGCTGAAAGAGGTTGGTGGCCTATCAACTTCCTTTATCGTAGGGACTGTAGGTTTAGGTGGGGGAAGTTGTTGAGCTTTAGATGACATATCTTTCCTTGGATTTGTCTTGGGAAGGACTTCAACCTTTTTGTTTTGATTAGAGGTAGTGGCTTTGGGAGCTCCCTATCTAGATATCAAATCATATTTTTTCTGGGGTTGTCCTTGAATAACTCCCTCTTCCCCTATATGATTATCAAAATGATTTGACAGTTGTGCTACCTCATATTCTTGTTGTGCTAAGTGACTAGTATAATAATATGTTTCATTGAAAAGTACAACAATATCATCTATGACATTGTTGTCTACATATATCTCCTCAATCTAATTGTCTTGGAAAGGAGGCACTACCCTCTGATCATCAACATTCCTCCTTTATCTCTGCATTATCCGAGGTGCATCATTAGGCCTTCTGAACTAATTTGGATTTCTATTTCCAGCCCCCTGGAAAGCTCTGTTCGGTTGTTTAGATTCTCATTTCGCTTAGCTATTTCATATGTCATATCCTTCAAAGTTTTGGTCATTTCATCAAGTTTGGGATCATATGTGGCTGGGTTAGAGGAGGCAGGGGAATATTCTTTTTGTTTCTTCTTGTCTTTATCAGATCTAGTATTTAACCTACCTGATGACAATATATTGGATTCAAACTCAATGGATGCTTCCTGCATGGACAACAATGTGGTGGATCTTCTCTTCGTCGATAGATGGGAGAAATATGCATCAAATGCATTGGCATAAGTGATATTGGCAAAGGCTTCATATAGTTTGATCTCATATGGGATTCTACCATGCATCTTATTGAATCTCTTGGTAAAGTCTAAAATAGATTCACCATTCTTTCTCTTTAGAGCCCCAAAATCAGTGATGTAGTAAATATAATCTCTCCTATCTCCCCATTCCTTTATAAAAGCTTCATCTAATGCCTCAATATCAACGATGGAGGCTGGAGGAAGACCCCAGAACCATTTCCTTACTTCCCCATCCAGACTCTGCACAAACAACCTCATCCACACATTTGGATAGTGAATGTTAAAGTTGTCTACAAAACTATAAAAGGCTACCAGATGTTCCTCAACAGTGACATCACTCTCCTCATTATATATTGGTAAATATTATTGAAATAATGTAACTGCAAAGTGTATTCTGATTATTATTTGATATATTATTCATTGGATCAATCCCCATTGCGGATTAATCATGTCGGCTATTGTAAAGGACCAAATCCCCTTTTGCGGATTGGTCAAAATGTAATTGTAATAGGCAGAATAAGAAGTCAGCCCCATAATATATTAAAGAGGCCCCGTAATATATTAATGGTGGTTATAACCACCCAGATTGAGAAGTTGGCCCTACTAGTGAAGAGACACTTCCACACGTTCTAGACTTGTATAAATAAGGAGGTTAGTGCCTCACTTAGACACACACTCACTTGTTCATTTGAGAGACAAGTTTCGGAGCTGTAGTTGGAGAAGAGAGAGAGAGAGGAGTATCTTTGGGAGAGGAATTTTTGTACTTGTTTGAGTTATCTCTTGGCATTGTATTGGCTATCTATAATAAGGAAGTTTTGCTGGGTTTTCTGCCCCATGAGGGTTTCCCAGGATAAATTATGTGTCTCTTGTGATTGTGTATTTCTCAGTGATCCTATCTTATGCTATTATTATCTATTGAAATGAAAATAACTCTAATAATAGCTTAACATTAACATGGTTTCAGAGCTAAGCTGAAGAGAGCATCTTTCACAAGAGAAAGTGAAAAATGTCACTGTTGTTGTACATGCAAATTAGGGATTTTTGTTGGTGAGGTGTTTCAGCCCTAAAACCATCTATAAAAGTGCTCCCTCCCTCAAGGATCACTTTGGCATCCCCAGCACAACTTTTCAGTGGCTAGATCTCCCGGAAAGTGAAATCCTAGTTTTCACAAAGTACTAAAAAACTAGAAAACCAGAGTTCCAGAAGTACTAGAGCACCAGAAGTACCAGAAAACCAGAAGCACCAGTCCAGAAATCCGCAGATCAAGTTTGAGGGGGTAAAAGTTGGATTTTCAGAAATCTGACTGCACCAGCTTACTCGCCTCAGCTCAGTGCATCTATCTCTTGGATCAGAATTTCAAAATTTGAAGTTTGAAAAATTAGGGTTTCCTCATAAAATCCTAAGTTGCAGTTGCAGTCTCAGAACCAATTGAAGTATCAATTGCAGTTGCAGTACCATTTGAAGTATCAACCGTAGTACCAGTTGTATTCACCCTTGAAATTTTCAAGAGTTGGTAATGATTACTGCTGCTACCAGATGGTGCCACTACCCACAAATGCTATCAGAGGTATGTTTAAACTTTAAAGAGTATTTGCAAGAGAAGGGATCTCTTTCCATAGATCCAGAAGGATCTCAAGATCCAACACATTCAAAAGGATAATGCAACTCAGGTTTGATCATTCTGATATGCATCTATTTTTTATGACATTATTTTGATCAGTGTTGCATGTTGAAGCTATGATCAAATTGTTAGATGGATTAAAGTAGAGATCATAGAGTTTATTCTCTAACCTAACCTTTTGTCAAGAGAGCATATTGTCCTAGTACAAAAGACAGGTTGAAGAAAACACTTTTCATCTTGAGTAAAGGAGACTTGGAAGGAAAGTAGCAGCACACTCAAGGACAAGACTCTAGGCTCCATGAGAAATATCTTGTGTTAGTTCCAGGTTGCCCTGGAGGAATGTTCGATCACAACACTATGAGAATGTTGACCTCATTTCGTATTTTATTCCTTACCTTTAATATTTGCTTCAGAAAAGTTACAAGTGATAGCTCTAAAGTATCTACTGTGATGATTGTTCGTGCTATTGCTTTATATTATCAAAAGGATATTATTCTTACTTGTTGTTTTGTTGACCTTGTTCCAAGTCACAGATAATAACCCTGAGGAAGATATAGTGAAGGTTGCAAAAGGAAATGTAATAAAGGAGAAACCATAAAAGAAGAAATCATCATTGGAAAAGAAGAAGGTGGCTTGTATAAGCTAAAGGGTCATTCAGAAGCTGCCATGACCCACACCATTGAGAATCCATGTGAACTTTGGCATAGAAGATTAGCCCACATCAACTACAAGTAATTATCATATGTATGCAAAGAAGTCACAGGTCTATGAGAGCTCAAGGTTGACCATGAGGTGTCTGCAATGAATGTGCACAAGGGAAGAACATCAAGAACCCTTTTTTGAAGAGAGACAACAAAGAAAAATAAGTCCTAGAACTCATTCATTCAGATGTGTGTGGCCCAATGCCATGATCCTCCATTAGTGGGTATGTATACTATGTATCATTTATTGATGATTATTCTTGTAAGGCCTGGTTGTATTTCTTGAAATCTAAAGATGAAGTGTTTAACAAATTCAAGGAATTCAAAGACTTGATAGAGAATATTTACGAAAGAAAGATCAAGATACTCAGGTCAGATACTAGAGGAGAATACACCTCAAAAGAGTTTGTGAACTTATGCAAATATGCTGGGATCAAGAGGGAACTGACTACTCCCTATAATCCTAAAAAAAACGATGTAGCTGAAAGGAAGAACATAAAGATAATGGAAGTCATGAATACCATGATACACGATCAAGATCTTCCTATGTGCTTATGGGAAGAAGTAGAAATGAAAATTGTATATGTGCAAAACTGATTGTCCCATAGTGCACCTAGGTTCAAGACCCTGAAAGATATGTTCACTGGAAAGAAGCCATAGGTAAGACATCTCAAAATATTTGGCTGCCCAGTATTTATACATATACCGAAAGAGAAGAGAAATAAGCTGGAACCCTTAGGAAAGAGGGGAATATTTGTGGGATATTGTGAGGTCTCCAAGGCCTTCAGGATCTATATACCAGGTCACCATCAGATTGAGATCAACAGGGATGTGACCTTTGATGAAGATGCAATGCTCAAGAAATTGAGAAGATGCCAACTTGAAGAAGTATATGAAGAGGAACCCATAATCCCCAGAATTGCAGATTCAGTGAGGGAGGTTCCCAGAGCTGCTAAACCAGTGAGGGAAGTCATAACTTCCTCTAATGAGGAAATTATAGAAGATCATGATGTAGTAGAGTTTCAAGAACCTCCTCAGATGACGATCTCCCATAAGAGAAAGCCAGCTTGGGCTAGAGAGATTATTCAAGATGAAGAGAAATATGGTGTTCCCGAAGGAACCACGAGACATGTGAAGAGACCTAAGCCATTCTCCAGTTATATGGCTTTGATGTATGATCTCCTAGAGAAGGATCCTACTTGCTTTGAAGAATCCATTCAGAAGAAAGAATGGGCAGTTGCCATGATAGAAGAATATCAATCCATAATGAAGAAAAATGTATGGGAAATAGTTCCTAGACCGAATAGTAAGGATGTGGTATCGTCCAAATGGATCTTCAAAATAAAACATGCTGCTGATGGAAGTATTGAGAAGTATAAAGAAAGATTTGTAGCCCATGGATTTTCTCAAAAAGAAGGCATTGACTATGAAGATACATTCCCTCCTGTAGCCAGATACACTTCTATCTGAACCATCATAACCCTTGTAGCTAATATGAAGTGGAAGTTACACCAGATGGACGTAAGGACAACTTTCCTAAATGGTGTCATCGAAGAAGAAGTGTATATAGAGAAACCTCAAGGATTTGAAGTTGAATACAGGAAGTCTCATGTCTAGAATTTAAAGAAGGATCTATACAGATTGAAGCAAGGTCCTAGAGCTTGGTATGTCCGGATAAACAATTTCTTGATGAGCTTGGACTTTACCAAGAGTAAAGCAGATTATAACCTCTACTTCAAGGTCATGAACGATGAGCCAATGATATTATTGCTATATGTGGATGACTTATTCTTAACCGGAGAATAAAATCTCATCACCGAATGTAAGAAGAGGCTTGCTTCAAAATTTGAGATGAAAGACCTTCGCCTAATGCATTATTTCTTAGGTCTTGAGGTATGGCAGAGTCCAGAGAGGATCTTCCTTAACAAAGGGAAGTATGTAGTCGAAATCTTGAAGAGATTCGACATGTTAGAGTGCAAGTCCATGAATACACCCATGAAAATGAAGCTGAAGCTATTGGTCAACACTTCGATGCCACACTGTATAGACAGATCATTGGATCGTTGATGTACCTGATGAACACCAGACCAAATATTTGTTTTGCTATGAACACCTTGAGTTAATTTCTAGTAGAACCCAGACATGTTCACATAGTGGCTGCAAAAAATGTGATGAGGTACCTTAAGGGTACATTAGATTGTGGTCTCAGTTATGATGGAGATCATGATTTCACATTGAGTGGGTACACTGATTCATATTGGGATGGAAGTGTTTTTGATAGGAAGAGCACTTCAGGATGTTGTTTAGTTTTGGATCAGCCATGATCTCATGGTAGAGTAGGAAGAAATCCAACATTGCTCTCAATATAGTGGAAGAAGAATACATTGATGCGTGTTCTGCTCGCTGCGAAGCTACATGTCTTTGTAAGTTGTTGACCGGTCTATTTGACCTAGAGATGGAAGAAACCACGATCCTATGTGACAACCAGAGATGCATAAAGATGAAAGAGAATCATGTATTCCATGATTGGTCGAAGCACATAGAGATTCAATATCATTACATCCATGACATGGTGTAGAGGGGAGCCATAAATCTCCAGTACGTTAGCACAGATGAACAAGTTGATGATGTGTTGACCAAGCCTCTATCTCGTGTAAAGTTTGATCACTTTTGAGATAAGATTGGTATAGTCCGAAAGGACCTTCCTCAAAAGGGGGAGTAGTGTTGTGATGAGATATACCTAGTACTATACTTCCAGCTTAACTGTTGTGATGTAAAGCAAGTCTAGTTGTTGCATTGAGATGAGACTAGTACTGTTCTTCCAACTTGAGAGTTGTGACGTAAAGCCAATCTAGTATCTTGCTTCCAGCTTGAGTGTTGTGACGTAAAGCAAGATGTTGGGATGAGACTAGTACTATGCTTCCATCTTGAGAGCTGTGACGTAAAGCCAGTCTAGTATCTTGCTTCTAGCTTGAGTTCTGTGACATAAAGCAAAACGTTGAGATGAGACTAGTACTGTGCTTCCAGCTTGAGAGCTATGACGTAAAGACAGTCTAGTATCTTTCTTCCAGCTTGAGTGTTGTGATGTAAAGAAAGACGTTGAGATGAGACTAGTACTGTGCTTCCATCTTGAGAGTTGTGACGTAAAGCCAGTCTAGTATCTTACTTCCAGCTTGATTGTTGTGACGTAAAGAAAGAAGATGAGATGAGACTGACATTGTGCTTCCAGCTTGATAGCTGTGACGTAAAGCCAGTCTAGTATCTTGCTTCCATATTGATTGTTGTGACTTAAAGCAAGACGAGTATCTTGCTTCTAGCTTGATTGCTGTGACGTAAAATAAGACGAGTATTGTGCTTCCATTTTGACAGCTGTGACATAAAGCCAGTCCAGTATTACGATGATGAACTAACCTCATGCTGTGATGATGATGTATTAGTTTTATACTAATTCATATTGATGTATATGATGATTGCATTCCTTTGAGAATGAAAATGCTGCCGATGAAGAAAACTTCCGGTGATTTATAGATACACCAATCAGTGTTCCAAGATGATATTGATGATGTTGTCCTCTTAATGCTGTTGATGATGCAATCCTCTCTCTCACCTGATGTTGTTGAAGAATACCCTTCTTGTTAAGGGGGAGTGTTGAAATAATGTAACTACAAAGTGTATTCTGATTATTATTTGATATATTATTCATTGGATCAATTCCCATTGCGGATTGATCATATCGGCTATTGTAAAGGACCAAATCCCCTTTTGCGGATTGGTAAAAATGTAATTGTAATAGGAAGAATAAGAAGTCAGCCCCAAAATGTATTAAAGAGGCCCTAGAATATATTAAAGGTGGTTATAACCACCCATATTGAGAAGTCGGCCCTTCCAGTGAAGAGACACTTCCACATGTGCTAGACTTATATAAATAAGGAGGCTAGAACCTCACTTAGACTCACTTAGACACACACTCACTTTTTCATTTGAGAGACAAGTTTCGGAGATGCAGTTGGATAAGAGAGAGAGAGAGGCACATCTTTGGGAGAGGTCTTTTTGTACTTGTTTTAGTTATCTCTTGGCATTGTATTAGATATCTATAATAAGGAAGTTTTGCTGGGTTTTCTACCCCATGAGGGTTTCCCAGGATAAATGATGTGTCTCTTGTGATTGTGTATTTCTCAGTGATCCTATCTTATGCTATTGTTATCTATTGAAATGAAAAGAACTCTAATAATAGCTTAAACATTAACAAATATTTCATGTAATATATTGTTTGGAGTGCATGTAACCCTACAAGCAGAAATAAGGGTGCATATCTGGCAACAATTATGGAATTCATCTTGTTAGCAACCATGGCTTGGGCAATAGGAATCTGAAGATTTATGGGAGCTATAGGGGTGGATTCGAGACTGGATGATGAATTAGAGTTAGGAGTAGAGTATGTATGAGGTTCCTTGGAATTATGATTCTTAGGGATAGCAAACTCAAGCTGCTTGTGATGATGAAAGGAAGTAGACTCTTTGGGCACAAGTTTACCCTCAAGGGGGGAGGTATATCTCTGAGCTACGATGGATTTTCTTAGTTTCCTTTTTGGCTTAGATACTACTGCATCCTTCTCAAGGTTAGGATGAGCCTTGGTGGCTTTGATGTGTTCACCTTTGGACTTGTTGAGTCCTTTTCTGGGCACCAGTATTTCTTTCATAAATTCTACTCTATGGAGTTTCCAGGTGAAAGATGGTAGTCTGTCTATGTCTGATCTTTGTTCACCATAAAAGGTCGGATCTATTCGATGTCATTCTCCCATGGAAAGATATTTCTTTAATCCATTCCCTAGAAACAATGCTAGAAGATGTTGGTCCTAAAGTTTGCACTTGACTGCTAAAGGAAAAAGATAGGCCACCTCAAGTTTTGGGATGATTATTCTTTTGATAATTTGATTTTTTAGTTCAGTTAGAAGGTTTGTTTTACCAATAAAGGAGCATGGTTGGGTTGGAAAAATGATAGGTATGAGGGTCCTCCTTGGCTGGTGTCACACTAATGACAGACAAGTGAAATAATAGAAGACAAAGGAAAATAACAAATTACTCAAGGAATAATCTACTGTAAGAAGTTGAATACTTAAAATATCATTTCAAGACATTAAACATGTATCAAAAACACAATTTCTCCCACAGGTTGCAGTAAAAAAAAATTATTCACCAAGCATTAGCTGTTTTCACAGGTTACATATCAACAAAGATGAATTATACCATAGCCGAAGGAAATGAAATGTACTTTGCACAAATAAAAAATTGCATTCAAGATAAGATAAAAACACATGAATATTTGAACAAAATAGTGTCATTAATAGTATATTCACCAGGTAGAGATCTTTAGTCCATGCATAGAACATGTCCAATCAGTCGGATGTATTACTATCCTTTCCCAAAAATCCAACCCTCAAAACATATAAAAAATTCATATTTATCAGAGTTACAGAGGCTCTCGTCCATTTGGGACTGAGACTTAATTCTACATCAACAATCGTAGAAAAACTTATTAAATTGACTAAAACACTGTTGGATTAAAACAATGTATACTTCACACTTGACTTAATCAAAATAATGGTTCTTATCACACACAAAATACCACTTATTGTGTTTTTAAACTAAAAGAGTCTTGAACTGAATCATTAAAAACTACCACCAACGATGAAACTAGACTGATGCATGCACTGGAGCGAATTGAGACTTGATGGACAATAAATAGGAGTGACAGAACTAAGTTCTGCATTGAGCATTGGCATGCATGCACGTTTTTGGGGGTCATTGGAGATGATTGAATGTGTTGAACATGTTTTTCCCCAATTCTAGTTTGGCGTTGTAGGGTCCGAATCCCAGAAATTTTGTTTTGTACCTGTTGGTCATCACTGAACTAATGCCTGATGGGAAATCTAATGAGGTGGAATGGTGTTCAGGAATTTGGACTGTGAAACATTCATATCTCCCAGAGGCTCAGAGTCATTACCATCACTTATGCTAATTAACCCAATATTAAGACTTTAATTATTTCGAGAGTTTGGGACTGTGAATGCTAAGTTTGAGAATCTACCAGAGTGATAATGTTGCGGAGTGACGCGGCAGTGTGGGACCCACTGCGACTGTTCGAGGCTTTGACACTTCAGGAGTTCAAAGAACTATGCTTGCTTTGATCTAAAATCCCCCCTAGTGATAATCTCCTGGAGTGCTAATAGCGTTTATCGTAATTAACCCAGGATTATACTTTAATCATTTGGTGTTTGGGAGTTTGGACTCCAGCTCTTCGACGATTTAGATCTGACATGTACCTCACGTCACGATCGACTGATTGACACTTCAACGATTCGGCTGATCGACACTTCGATGATTCGGTTGATCATCACTTCAGTGATTTAGATTTGATGTGTACCTGACATCACGGTTGTTGACGTGTCCACATGAGGAGGGTGACATGTGTCACCCAAAAATGAGAAGATGGTGTAGACAAAGGTGTCTGGAATGAGTGCTACATGTCTCCTATGATGAACTCCATGTGTTTGTGCTAGATGGATTCCACGTGGCTCTGACGTTTCGACATTTGTGAGTTTTTGAATGTTGTGTTTGGAAATCCC
>ML792616.1:254228-268466 GCA_009831015.1 Picea engelmannii
CAGGTTGATTACAGGTTGTTTGGCACAAGTTGGTGCATGGTTGATGCTCTTGTTTATGGTACAGATTGATATCTATTGAGGATTGTTGCCTCATCTCAGTTGGTGCTGAGAATGTAAGCTAAGTATTGCATATAGAGCTGGTGCTCTTGTAGAGTTGTACTCTATTCAGTTGTTGCTGATAAACCCCAAGGATTATAGTCCGTAATAAAAAGAAAATTGTACATACATCTTGTATTCTTTGTGTTCATTGTGGTGATGACTTGTTGATGATATATTGCTGCTATATGTTGCTGATATGTGCTCACATCTAACTGGTTATAAATGAAAACAATGGGTAATGAATAAATGTTGAATGCTAATTGATGAGTTTTTGTGCAAGAGGGAAGTTTTGGGAAAAAGAGCCCCACACTCATTCACCCCCCCTCTAAGTGTGGTAGGTGTGTCCAACAGATAATGACTGCTCTGAATTTCTGCATTCTGTTCAAGGGCGTTCCCTGTGCACACAAAAGACTTGGTGGACCTATTGCACGCTCAATCAATGACAAACATGATGCCAAGTATTCTGAACCAAATCACAACCTGTAATTATCCTTAAATAATAACATAAACAAAATGCGCAAAGACTCAATCAAGAAAGAAAATGATAGAAACCAAGTCATTTAAAGAGGGAATTTGACTCAACCAACCACAAGGGAAAAAAAAATGATGAAGGCATAGGGAAAAGAGGCAGGAGGGGCAGGGTTGCAAAATTAGGTCTCAACAAGTCCAATGGTAGTGAAATATAATAAAACAGGAGGAATTAGGATTTGTGTAGACCAAAGGAAGCTAAATGATGCATGTCTGCCCGATCCATTTCCAACACCTTTTACATATGAAGTGATAGAGAATGTAAGAGGGAAGGAGGCCTATTATTTCACAGATGGATTTCCAGGATATGACCAGATTAAGATTACGTAGAAAGAAATACACAAGACTACCTTTGTCACATAGTGGGGAATCTATCAGTACAAAATAATTCCTTTTGGGTTGAAGAATGCACCAATAGTTTTTTCAAGAGTAGTGGTCGCAACTTTTAAGGAATTTATTCATAAGTTCCTTAAATTTTACTTAGATGATTGTATTGTGTTTATTCTATTGAAATATCACATAGAAGTACTAAGGTTAATTTTGGATAGGTGTAGGAAAAGTCAAATTTCACTGAATTTGAAGAAACGTATTTTCTGTGTGCCTTTTGGCATTTTGTTGGGCCATGTGTTATGTAAGAAGGGCTTATTAGTGGATCCTGCCAAGGTTGCAGTGATTTTGGACTTACAACCATCCACATCAGTCAGAAAATTGAGAGAAACTCTGGGTCATATAGGATACTATAGAAAGTTCATTAAGGGTTATGCGCAGATTACAAAAACTATAGAGAAGTTGTTGAAGAAAGAAGCTAAGTTCCTATGGAATGAGGACTTCCAGAAAGGTTTGGATACATTGAAGTAGAAATTAGTGACCGCACCAATTTTGGTATTTCTAGATTGGGGAAAGGAATTTCATGTTCACGTGGACACGTCATCCATAAATTTAGGTGCATTATTATCTCATCTAGGAGAAGGAGACATAGACCATCCAATTGCATTTGCAAGTAGGAAGTTGTCAACAACAAAAAATAATTACACTACCACAGAGCAAGAAGGATTAGCAATGGTATATTCGTTGTAGAAGTTTAGAAATTATTTGTTGTGTTCTGATTTTAAGATGTATATGGACCATTATGCACTAAGATACTTAGTGAAAAAGCCAATGTTGGGGGGGAGAATATGAAAATGATTGTTGTTGTTCTAGGAATATGATTTTTAGGTTGTTGTGAAACCAGGGAAGTTGAATGCAAGACTAGATCACTTGTCACACATACTATCAGAAGAAGATGTAGGTAATCTAGATGACATCTTGTTGGATGCACGGTTATTTGCAGTTAAAATGGTGGACAACTACTTCACATACATTTTGTAGTTTTTAAGTACAGAAGTGGCCTCGCCACACGTGACAGTTGCACCGAAGAAACAATTAGTGTTTAAATCAACAAACTACTAGCTAATTGCAAGGAACTTATACAAGTTAGGTGCATATGGAATATTAATATGATGTATGTTAGAGAATAAAATTTCAATGATACTATCAAAAGCACACAAAGGAATTGTAGGAGGAAACTAAACATGTAAATAGATCATGTAGAAGATTTTGTCTGCAGGGCTTTGGTGGCTCACACTTCACCAGGATGCTAAAGAATACTATTAGGCTTGCAATTGTTTTCAAAGGGTGAGAAATCCATCCATAAAGGATGAGATTCCTTTTCACCCATAGGTTACACTGCACACGTTTGATAAATGGGCAATAGAATTTGTTGGACCGATTAACCCACCAATGAAAATATCAGGAGATAGGTATACAATCATTGCAACAGAGTATTTGAAGAGATGGGAATATGCAACACTAGTCATAGACTGCACCATGAATATTATTGCATGTTTTCTATTTGAGAATGTAGTTACATGATTTGGATGCATGCACAATCTACTAAGTGATCAGGGGACACACTTCTTGAAAAATACGATTGCAACATTGACTTGGGAATTTCAAATTCATCATCAGAGGAGAATGTTGTATCAACCTTAGACCAATGGGATAGTAGAATATTTTAATAAAATTATAGAGAATGCTCTAACAAATATCTACAATGTAGGAAGGGATGATTGGGACTTGAAGATCCTTACATTATTATGGGCATATAGAACTATAAGTAAAATATTGTCTGGAAAGACACATTTTAGGTTGGTCTATGGGAAAGAAGCAGTAATTCCGATGGATTTTATTGTACCTAGCATATGTGTTGTAGTGATTACTGATATTTAAGAATCTGTCGGAGTAGAGGAAATATTGTCATAGTTGCTACAGGTTGAGGAAGAATGATTTGTTGCAGGGTTCCATCAACAAGTTCATAAGGAAAGAGAAAAGGCACATCATGATAGACATATTAAACATACAAAGTTTCAAGTGGGGGACTTAGTATTACTATACGACAACAAGTTTATGCAACATCCAGGAAAGTCAAATGCATTGTTTAGGACTTTACATAATTAAGTATGTGACATATGCATGTGTTGTGCAATTGGAAATGTTGAATGGTGAATTCCTCAGAGGAATGGTGAATGGAAGTCAGATGAAACTTTATAGGGATGATTGACCTTCCATGCACTAGGCTAAATTGGGCAAGATTGAATGTACCATAGTAGTGTATTATAGTAGGAAAAAGACAAAAAGAAATAAAAAGTGGAAAAAGAAAAAGAACATAAGTTAACAAAGTAAAGACATGTAATAACTAGGAAGTTTGAAGTGTTAACCCGAGGTTCAAGGCGCAATACTGAAACATGTGTATGTAAGTGTGCAAAAGAAGTGATTTTCACACAGGTGGATGAAACTAAGTCGAGCATGGAGATTACACATTGAAGTGAAGAACTGTGTAGTAAATGAATAGGTAAGCCAGAAAAAATACATAGAATAGGACCGACAAGATCGTTAAAGGAATTAAAATGTGGAAACGATGGTTAAAAAGTGTTAATGAAAAGGCATACAGATGACACATAGTCATAAATGGAAAAATCCACTGGGGATCATGACAGATTGACGATACGAGGAAAAATATAGTGGCAGATTCATGGAATTTTGAATATCTCTCCTGGAGTAATTGAGTTACCTATGTTGGAGATGAAGGAACAAGAACAAGTACTAAGTCACTGTATTGTCACATATTCCCATGGAATCCTTACAAGGATTGCAAGCAGGGGTGGTGCAGGAAATATTGTTCCACGTAGAATCAATGACAAAGGAGTTAACCAAGGTAGCAGAGGATACAAAATACCTGCAGAAGGTTCATACTGAGGTATTGCAGGAGAAGGATGAGGCCGAAAAAAATTCTGAGAGGGTACAATGTGATATCAAACATATATATAGGGTGATTCCAAAGATACTTGTGGTGATATAAGCCACAATAGAGGAGCATATATAAAAAATCAGTGAATTAATTCAAGGATTCCACAACAGGATTGGAGAGTTGGAAGTGTGCACCACACCAGGTACACCACCTAAGGATAAGGAACAAAGATAAATAAAAACCATAACCTCATTCACAAGTATTAAGAGTCTTGGTGATGAGTGTGCAAGGATATGTGAAGAAAGAATGTGAATTTTGACACAACTGACAGTGAATCCAGAGCTAAAGGAAATCTATGAAAGAGTAAGAAGTGCATAGAAATCCAATGAAAGAATAAAGACTTTTCCACCAACATAATGCATGATGACCATCCTTGTGAACAAAAAGTTATATATAGAGATAAAGAAAATGAGGGTAGAGTAGAAGACTATCACACAATGATTAGAATCCCTGTAGGATGAAATGCTCAAGATAATAGGGGGATTGGTAGTGACATAGGGCATGGTGAATCAAGATGAGTAAGACCACGAGAATAATCTTGTGATGCTAACAACAAAGGTCATAGAATAAATCTCAGAAATGGAGGCTGAGGCAAAGAAGGAAGTCACTACAGCTAGAGAGCCATTGCAAAAAATTATGGAGTCATGGAAGGGAGCGATGCAATAGGCTTGAGTGGATTGGGACAAGCCATAGGCGAGTGTTGGGGGCCTGTTGGACAAACATTTTGGATTCAATTTTGAGAAATATCCTAAGGGTTGAGGAGTGTGTAGTAAATGTGCATTCAGGATTGAAGTGCAGAGTAAAAGTGCATTTGGAGGTGCATAAGAAGCTAAAGAAAGGAAATAAATCAAGGAAATAAAGAAAATAAATCAAGCATAAAAGGAAGCATACATGCTAAATAAAACATGCAGGTGAAAAGGAAGGAAAAGCAACATGCAAATGCGAAGGAAGGAAAAGAACGCACAAACTATATGTTGTCATGAGTTTTAATGAGTCATAATCAATTGCCATAGGGTTTTGGGAAAATATAGTAGGGATTTGAGCCCTAAAATCTGTGTATAAATATGTCATGGGATGGGAAGAATATGTTGGAATACTGAGAGGGGGGGGGGTGAATCAGTATGATCACTTTGCACAAATTTTAAGCACAATATATATTCTTTCACTTTATAAACAATGTTAAACAATTTATAATCAATGTATCATCTATGATTTCATTCAAAATATATATCATAAGCATATAAGTAGCATCACATCAACATCACATTAAGAACACAATACACCAATATTTACGTGGAAACCCAAATGGGAGAAAACCACATAATACTTTCTTATATATATCAAGAATTCATTCATAGGAAGCACCAACTTCCCAATTCTCCAGCTGCAACTGGAAGGAGGATACAACTCCCTATTTACATGATCCAACCTGAAGGAAGCCTCAACTCCCTAATTTCTCTGGCTCCAACCAGAAGGATTCCACAACACCTTGGGTTCTTCGGCTCCGACTGGAAGGTGGATACAACCAGCTAGTTCTCAGACTCCAACCTGAAGGAAGCTCCAAATACTTGATTCTTCATCTCCAACTAGAAGGAGGCTACAACCCCCTTTCCTTTCCTTGTGTTACCACCCTGAAATAAAATTGTATACCAACTGTCACTACCACTGACACTATTACAGTCATTATTGCCACTATCACTTTCACTTCCACTATCATTGTATACAAATTGTCACATCAACCTTTCCAACCTGTCACTTTCCAATCTTTCCAACCTGTCACTGTCACTGATACTCAACCAGATCCTCTCACATGGATCATATACCAAGGACACCCCTCAACTATATTCCCAACATCACCAACACATGCCTCTACCAAGCATATGCCAACATCACCGACATACCATCACAAGATATGAGCATGTCCCATACCATGTGCCAAACATGTACCATGCATCAACTATGCATCAACCTGTACATCAACCTGTAACAAATGTACACCAATCATGTACATAAACTATGTACATCAACACCATACCATGTACCAACCATGTACATCAAGCATCACCATATACCATGTACATCAACACTATACCATGTACCAACCATCTACATCAACCATCACCATATGCCATGTATCATGAAATTTTCATCAACCATATGCCAAGAATATGTGCCAAATGTGTACCAATAATGTATACATATCACCAATAAGTGCCTCATACATATACCAAAATTTATCTCAAACAATGTTCCCAATATCCAAGATGCTCCTTAAATCATGTGCCTCAAACATATACCATATCACTCATGATATGTATCTATCATGCCATACACATAGCATCATCAACATGTAACCCTCAAAATAGGCATATAAACATACCTTTAACTCTGTAACATACCTGCAAACCTTCCTCAACTTCAACAACAAGAGAATAACATCTTCATCAAACTTTACCTTAGTCTCATGGGACTAGATTTTGGATTAGTCACAAACCCTAAATTTAAACAAGCATAAATTTGTACCTGTAATGAATAAAGATATAAACCTTTTTTCCAATCTTCTTCAATGTCTTCTCTTCCATTCCTCCAATTTTCACTGCTTGGAACATCCCATAAAAGGAGTTATAGAAAAAATGGAAGACCTTGTTGAGTTCTGTCTTATTCTAGAGAGATAACTTGTAGATAATTATACGTGTGGAATATTTAATATATGTATCTAAAAATATCACACAACATACTAAGTATTGTACCCTATCCAATGAATTTTTTCTCACTGAATTTGGATATTCTATGAAGAAGTTATGACTATTTTACTCGGAATACCTGCTTGAGACTAGTTCCGAGACTAGCTAAAAACCCTATCTTCCATAGAGTTTATCTCCCAAAATATAACGATACAGAAGGTGAAATTTCTACCTCAAGTACCTTCATATTTCATCTCAATAACCTCCATATTTCTCTATCTGAATCATTCTATAAAAATAGTTATAGAAAAAATCATAATATGACCTGTAAATAACATACCTTAGAACACATCCTCACAAGAATTCATCCTCCCTTGCAAATTCAACTTTCTTTACTCCATATTGCCTCTAAAAAACGCCTTATATATCATTGGTTACCTCAAATAATAATCACTTGATCACTTATTAATATATTCAATGAACTTGTGTGTATAAAGCATGTGCTTATGAGAGACTTCTTGAGGTGTATATATATTTTTTATAAGTAACCTCTTTCCTTAACTTTAGGACCTCTTTCCTTAAATTTATGGCTTATTGAACTTTATTTTTACAACCACTTTACCCTTTCATTAAAGACTTGTAACAAACTAGGGGCTTCTTTACCATTCTTCAAGGCTTTAAACTTCACAAATCCATATCTCCCAAACCGTGAGGATCCACGTGGCGTACCACATATCACTAAAAATGGCATGAAAATCACTATACATATATGAATATTTTACCCACATTTTCACTATCCTTCATGTCCATTTTCCTCAACAAAATTTGGGTTCCATAACCACACCTCTAGGGCTTCATGTAGGGTTCTTCAAATTCACCCAACTAACTCACCATCATCTCGATCATACAAATGAAAATCAACTGCCCAACAATATCATCCATATATTTGGACCTATCCAAGGGTTGACATCAATATCCAAGGGTTGACATCAATGACAACCAATTGGATAAACCAATTTTCCAACATAACAGGTTATTGTTTCTACTAGTAGAATAGGATGAGAATGAGAGAGAGTCTATCTATGAAGGTTTAGGGGAGATTTTGTAGAGAGAGGCTTGCACTGTAGAGTGGCTAGACAAGATGGGGAATGATATCATGTTGTATATATTGTTGCACACTACACAATCTTGAGAATTTAGCATGAAGAATAATAAAGAAGTCAGTCGTTGTCTACATAGCCCAAGGATTGGGTGAACCATGCTAAATTATGTGTTTGAATGTGTATTTTTATGTTATTTTTAATGGATGTTCTATTTATGCATGATTAAATCTAGATCTAAGTGATGTGTAGTAATTATAAATGTCCGGTGAATGGTCTATGCCATAGTCTACGTTATAAAGGTGTTGTATAATTAAGTTTTTGAATTAAGAAAGGGATAAGAGACACATAATATTGTGCAAAAGATATATGAGAACATGTTGATGACCTCACATCCCCTCATCCCTATAGAAACTTGGTTCCTATAATCCCAATAGATACCTTGAGTGAGACTTCTCTTACATGCAAGTGATAACAAAAGGGTTGGTATCTAAAGGGTTTTGTTGGTTATATAAATTGAACCTCGGATCTTACAACTGTATACTTCATACATATTTCATAACACCTATTAATTTTGTATGAACCTCAGGTTGAAAAAGTAAAGTAAGATCCAAGGATACCAAAGTATTGTTGCTATTATTACTAGGGCCATCACTTTTTGGCATCGTTGTCGGGGAGGTGCTGAATTCTGCATGTTATTTTATTTTATTTTTCTTTTATGTGACCTGGAGAAGCAAAAAGAATACCTCAGTCACAAGGCCAAATTCACTATAGAATTTTTGTAGTGTAACATCCCAATTTCTTTCACTTCGAGTGAATATTACTATCTCCTTGTCACACTCTTTTTGCATAATACACAAGAAAAAAAATAGTTTTCACTTTGTTTTTTATTTCATAAATGACTAGACCTAGAGACAGGAAAGGAAATTTTTCGCCAAAACCCCCACCCCAAAAACATGTCCAAGCAATCCAGAGATTGGTTGTGAAACACTAGAAAGTTTCTTGAAAAGGGAAGGTAGAGAATTTGAAAATATTTTAGAGGAGGGTCAATCTCCCTCACCTTGTGCCATGGCTTGTGAAGCAGAGATGGTAGAAATATTTGAGTTTTTGATTCGAGAATCCAATGGAGAGACCAAGATGAAAAACATTAATCCTTTTGTCTTACCTCAATTTCATGGGCTTGTTTCTTAATATCCTAACACTTTCTTGTTTGATTTTTCAGTTATATGCATGACATATGATTATACTATTGGTGAACAAAATCTCAAACTTTTTCCTTCTACCTTAAAGGATTCAACTCTAAGATGGTTTATGATCTTGGAGGGAAATAGTATCACAACTTGGGATCAAATAAAAAATACCTTTAGTGAAATATACAAAGACTATTTTAGAGAAATAGATACAAGGGATGATATTTTCATAATGACATAAGGACCTAATAAATCTCTAGAATACTTTGAAGAGAGATTTCAACTATGCTACAAGAGAGCTCAAAATTGCACTCTAGATGAAGAGTCACTCAATATTTTATTACTGATTGGGGTAAGAGAATATCTGATGGAGACATTGAATCTCCTATCCAATGGATATATCTACCAAATGGACTATGATAATATCAAAATAATATTCAAGAACCACCCAATGTCCTCAAGAAATAAAGGTAGAAGCAATAGAGGTTTGGAATCTCAATATTCTAACCCTATAGATCATATAAATAATTAATTAGGAGGGTTAATAGAGGATATGAAAACTGATATTTTACATTCTTTTCTCATTCAAATGGATACTTTTCATATTAAGAAGAGATAGGAGGAATCAAAGAATGCATTGGTTGTCTATTGTCCCAAATGCACTAAAAAACATCCTAGAAATGAGTGCCCTTTAGACCTTATAGATGTTTGTGGTATTTGTGAAGAAAATCATCAAACCAAAAAATGTACTTATTTTCTAGGTTTTAAAGCTACATTTTGAGGAGAAGAGGAGAATGTGGAATCACTATACTGCATCAATCAAAAGAGGTATGGAGCACCAAGGCCCTTCCAAACAGGTTTGGAATTCAATCCTGCTCAAAATTTTGGTGCATATGATTCTCAAATTTCTCCTCAACCATGGTATAACCCATTCCAAAATCCTTATTAGTACCAAGGACCTCCAATTCCTCCTCCATACGAATCTTTTCCTAGCATGCCAAAAAATCAGTCGAGTAAACCTCCACAAGGATGGATGCCACAAAATTTTCAACAACTTGTATTACTGCCTCCTCCTCCACAACCTAACAATTCTACTCAAAACAATGTTCCTCCTAAACAACCACAACTACCTACCCAACCTGCTCTAAATCTGAACAACAAGAAAGTTCAACTTGTGTATAAAAATGATACAACTTATCAGACTTATTCATTGGAACTACAAGAGATAAATCTTAGATCATGAAAGATATTACAACAAAAACCCAAACCTATAGAAAAGGAATAATATGAGAAAGAAGATATTACCTTACCATGACCACAAACTCCTCCTTACCCTGTAATATTACAAGAAATGAAAACTTATACATCTAAGGAATTTTTTTTTTAGGAGAACTTAAGAATTTGTGCATAAAGATACCTCTCTTATAAGCCCTCAAATATGTTCCCATTTTCAGTAAATATGTCAAGGAAGAATGCATTAGAATACCATGTAGGAGAAGAAAAGACACCCCTACCATAATTTTTATAGGACAATTAGATGACCTTATGCTTGGGATGTTGATTGTACCTAAATACTTGGATCGTGGAAGTCATGTAGTAAATGTACAAATCAACAACACCTTGATCCATAATATTCTTATTGATAAAGAGGATGTTATTAATGTTATGAATGAATATTTTATTCTAAGACTCAAACTTTAAAGATATTTTAGAGATACCCCATTTTCCTTCAACTTGCAGACAGATCAATAGTCAAACCTGAAGGCATGTTGGAAGATATCATAATATCCATTGATTCTTAGGAGTACCTATTGACGAGAATAAATGACCACTCATCAACTAAGAGGAAACAACTCGGTCTGAGGTCCTTAAATAAAAACCCAAGACATTTGGAATGGTTGTTCCTGATTGTTTTTATGGATCTATTAGCTAATGAGGGAATATCTCTCCTGAGAGAAGAATTATTGAAAATATTTCCTATAGGACATGTTTACTAATGTCTATAACTAAATTATTGATTATAAACAAATCTCTATTATTTACAATAATAAAACATTAACTACTTTGTACAAGAGTTACGAGACTGTAGAAACCTTGTGAAAAAAATATTTTAATTTTTTAGAACCAAATATCAGGAAAAAGATAAAAGGATTGTAAAATTAAAATATATTCTAAAGTAGACTAATATAGAAACAACTACTCTATTATGCAATCAAACTAGAAGGGAAATTAAAACTGGTTTTAAATATAAACAAATTAGGTTAACCAAGTTGATGTCAACAACTTAGTCAGACCTTATAATGAGTGATGTACATTTAAAATTAAAATAAACACAATCATATCACACTAAAAGTATCTCTATGAAAGTATAATAAACTATCTCGGACACGAGCATAAACTAAATCTAACAATTGTATCAACTTCCACAATGATATAATAATCACTCGTCATCTACACGAAAGAGACACCTTTCTTATGTAACAGATGATATAGAATATGAAATCTTATGAAACTATCTTAGACACAACCAAGCCAATTTCATAATCTTTTAGTTATGTGAAAGAGAAACAATTATGACACCAATTATTCTTGCATTCGAAAGAAATTAATTACATATAAGTTTCATTATTTGAAAAACATTTCATGTGATTAAAAAAACATATAATCAAACAGATTTATCGAAATTGTAAATAATACCAATCAGAACATTTTAAACATATCCTTTTTCATTTATGCTCGAAAATTTGGTATAAGTCAGAATAATGAATTGGAAATTTTAACTTTAATCTCTAAATGACAACCTAAAGATTCATAAGCAATATAAATTTCAAATAAGATCCGAGATACAATCATAATCCTATTTGAAATTTAACTTCAATAGAGACAATGAACATTTGCATAAAAGACTATTGTAAACCATGTATTAAAGACATTCAAAACAATACTTACAAACAGATATTCACAAAAAGATACTTGCATTGTTTCCACAAAAGAGAAATCCACCATGTCTTCATTGTTCCTCCCCCCTTTCTTCTGTCTCATCATACTCTTTTATAAAGAAATAGAGTTATGATAACAAAAAGGATCGATCACATCAATAATACCCAAATATAACAATAATCCCTCAAAACTTGGGTAGCACCAATATTAGTCATAGTGTTTCGATCTCATAACTAGAAGTGGAATTATAAATATAACTAACATAAAGATTCAACAACTTCAGTTAAAGTTCATTGACCCAAATGTATTGACATAGTTAACAAGATTGTCTTAATACACATCGAATCAAACAATACATAATAATGATGTGACCAAATTGTAACGGAATTGATCATCTTTATAAACTCATCTATATAAATCATATCACGATCCTTATATATCCACACATGGTAATCAATAAATACAACATAAATCAATAACTCACACATTTTTAAAGAGTAGCTACAAAATCATTGATTCTGTAGATGCTCTAAATTAAGAAAATCATAGCCATTTTTAAACAAATAATGTAATTATAATATCAAATAAAATCAATCTTACTGTATGGTTAATTACCAAGCAAACAAATATTTCAAGCATGAAAAACCAAAACCAGGCATCATGGTTTGGAATGGATTAGATTCTTTAGGTCATATGTGATAATAAAGTTTACCTCGGTAGACTGGATCATAAATGGACCATCAACAACTTTCAATTTCTTTATCATTTCTACAATTTCTATTTCATGTTGCTCCATTAATGACCTATTTTGTTTCTTTAAATGCTTGTTCTCATTCTATAGTTGATATATATTTCGATTAAGAGAATCCACGACCAACTGATATTTTTCAATCCAAAATCAACAATTGAGGCACCGACCTAAAATTTCCTCATTACCTATATGTTGATGATCAATATGAGGAAGCCTAGTATCAGGAAACTCATCCTTCTGACTTAACCCAATTACTGGGAATTGATCAGAACATCTGAGAAAAGGTGGTAGATTGTAAACAAAGTCACATTGAAAATATTTCTTAGATTCTGGCCTCTGAGAGGGAACCTTTACTCCAAGTTGTGATATGCCTTCATCATCAATCACTATGGGGGAATCAAGGTTCGACAATTTCTTGGACTTGTTTATGATAATCCAATATAATTTTCGAGCCTATTGTTTGTTCTTAAAAATAACATTGGATGCCTTTTCCAAAACCTTATTATCATGTAGATTCTCGGTTGCAGGGTCTTGAAACAGAGGTTGATCAACTGGTTGGGTTAATTTGTCAATTTCCTGAACTTTGGTTTGTGTCTTAGGCTCAACTTGCAACCTATCCTTTCCTTTAACTGCTATAGAATCAGGATTATAGCCACTAGAATCGACTCTGAATTTTCTAGACATACTTTGAGTGAATAGAGTCATTATTGGAATCAAATACTTCCCATTAACACAATTAGCATCCTCTTGGAGTGCCTGGTGTAAACCATCATTATACTTATCAGTTTGATGAACAATTGGGTTTTGATGAAATTCTTGGTTGATCATTTCATTATCCAAAACAAGGGTGAAAGGAAGTTTTATTAGATAAATCCGTAAGTGCGGACACAAACCGATCTCCCTAGATCCACCTGGATCTAGAACAAAGCAAGACAAAATATGACTCTTTCGCTAGATTCTAACCATTGAATTAAATAAGAGGCAAGAACAAGGAACATACCTTATTATCACTTCCTTTGGTCTTTTTTGCTCCCGCTTCGCTCCAATGCTCTCATGTAGTAAAGACCAAGACAACACAAACCAAGTGGAGTGATGAAAGCACAATCTATTCAATAGTCAATCTATGTATATGATCAAGGAGTTATACAATAAAGTGGAATTATCTTTATGGAAAAGGGACATATTACTGTATCATATTAATGGAAAGTAAAGATTACAACCTGAGCCTTGATGTCTCAAACTTCCTTTCGATGGCTCTTGGCTCCGACACACACACTTGCTCACTTGCATGAAGAAGATCAACCACCTTTGATAAACTTGCTGGAGTTTCCTAGCTGTTGTAGCTTCAGTCCTTCACACAATCTTTCACCAATTCTCCAATGAGTCTTGCTTCTCCTTGTTTGCTTAACCTTTTCCATGAAAATTCCCTCAATATATAGGAGAGAATGAATTAGTTACTTGGATAAGAATGATCCCAAAATATCAGGGAATCCAATACTAGGTTAACCATTCGAATGCCATATCATCCTTCTAGAAGATTCCCTTCTAGAAGCATCGAGAATTCATCTTTTTCCTTACTTTAGAAAGAGTTCACACCCTA
>ML792616.1:274351-294666 GCA_009831015.1 Picea engelmannii
GGCTCCGACACACACACTTGCTCACTTGCATGAAGAAGATCAACCACCTTTGATAAACTTGCTGGAGTTTCCTAGCTGCTGTAGCTTCAGTACTTCACACAATCTTTCACCAATTCTCCAATGAGTCTTTCTTCTCCTTGTTTTCTTAACCTTTTCCATGAGAATTCCCTCAATATATAGGAGAGAATGAATTAGTTACTTGGATAAGAATGATCCCAAAATATCAGGTAATTCAGTACTAGGATAACCATTTGAATTCCATCTCATCCTTCTAGAAGATTCCCTTCTAGAAGCATCAAGAATTCATCTTTTTCCTTACTTTAGAAAGAGTTCACACCCTAGCAGTTCAACACAGTGCAAACTTCTCGCACCCTGGCTTAAGGCAGCCTGCGAGAATAGGTCATTCTCGCAGGCAAATGTATTAGTAGCCTGCGAACCTCCTTCAAAAATGATATTTCTGGAAAGAGAAGAAAGTAACTTTTCTCAGGAGAAAGTTCTTATGAAGAGCCTGAGTACACCACCGTCAATACATCATCATGATGACCAAAATCATGGGTAACAGGAAGGGTTTCATCTACAATGATGCCATCTGAGTCACCTTGGTGTAAAACCCTAGGGATTTCAAGGATCCCGTGATGCTTTTCTTCCATTAAAGGGACATTGAATTCTTGTGTCAGGGTTTTTGAGAAATCATTTCTCAGGATGAAATTCTCCTATGAATCCCCAATCCTTGACTATCATGTAATTGTGAATCCATGAGTAGACCTCGACCATTGGATCACATGATCGAGAATCATTAGATCCTTTGGAGGGGATACCATCAAGGTATTCCTTTTGGAGTGGTTCAAGAAAACAAAGGGGATGAACTATTATGGGAAGGACTCCGAGAGTTCTTGTGAGTCGTATATCAACGAGAAGGAGAGATGCAATATCAGTCATAGATATTTGTAGGTCCCACTTAAAGTAAGTTAGGAAAGAGGAGAGGTGGGTTTTAACTACTAGGTAAGATTGAGGTTCCAACGAGATAAGGACCATTGAATTTCAAAGTCCAAGATTCATTGGATCTAGAGGATAGATCCATTGGAGTGTGTGTGGTCAGAGTATGATAGTCAAAGTGGAACATGACTTCGATGGAGAATAAATCGTATGATAAAGATAGGTTTTGTGTAATCCAATACGTCGACTTGGGGAACTGATGGACCAAGTGGTAAGTGCTATGCCATTATCCACATCATTTCCATGTCAAATGGCACAAGTGACGGGGAGAGACATGGATGTTGCATGGAAATGAGGTGCAAGACGAAATAAATCTCGAAACTTCAACATGTTGTAATTAACATCCCAAAGCTTAGATGAAGGTGAAAATTGGACAAATTGTTCAAAGTATGGTCATAAATAAATCCAATTGAGCTCCTTTCAATATCCTAAAGGATTAGGTACAAGGATGTTGGGCATAGATAAAAAATGCATTTGGTTGAAAAGTATGCAAGAGTAAATGGGTTATGATTAAATGACCATAACTCGTTGCTCATAACTTGGGATTTAGCAAGGGGATAGTAATTGGAAAGGTATTGGATGGAGGAATCCAGATATATGCTTGGAATTGTGAATTGAGCACCAAAGTTCACAAAAGTCAGAAATAAGTTTTTTTGGTGACCATAAAGGGGAAACATATGCATGCTTTAACTAGAATTTTTTAAATTATTGTTTTGTATAACAAATGGTGTTGCATGTAGAGATTAAGGTTGTTTATATAACATATAGAATAATAGGGATGGAATCATATAGGAGAGATAAGGATAGAGATGGTTCTTCAAATTATGCATTTGATTTTTTATGGAAGCTTCCAAATGAAGACATCTAGACTCAATGAGAAATATGGAAGAATTCCAATGGAACTATGACTGGAAAAAGAATTCTAGATAAAAATTGTACATATCAAATTGTGGATGCTAGGGAAGGAATCCCATATCTATCTCATGATAATGCATGTGTAGTGGGTGACCATGGAGGTGAAAAGCATGGAATCATGAATTTTGTTTTAGAAATAAGGTAAAAGGGTTTGAGTACTGGTAATAAGGATGAGCTGAGACATTCAAGGAAATAGTGTTGTGTCAAGAATTCCTCATAGGATGATCAAGGGATATGAAGGAATAATGTTAAGATATGAATATAGGTGTATCCATGAAGGCTTGGGAGACCAAGAAGATGAAATTTATGTGTACAAGAGGTCACTACGAGAAATCCGCTTATGTTGATCAAAGTGCGTAGTGGAGTCAGGGTGCAAGAGAAAGTCATATAGTGGACGAAGTAGTGAAATTTGATTCACTCTAAAGGATTCCCATGTAAATATAAAGTAGTACATTGTGGGAATACCTATTCTAAAAGGATTGATATGTTAATATGTTAGTCTTATGATAAAAAAAACATAATGCATACATGGATATAAGGAGCATCATCTCCAGGGATTAGTCCTATAGTTTTGGAGTAGTACCTCCATTATTGTTATTAGAGTAGTGTAGTGGAAGTATCATATGATTGTCACAACTTCAGGGATAAAATAATGAAGGTGCATGTAAGCTAAAGAGTGCCAAAAGAAGAATAAGAAATGCATTGTGTCTAGATTGGTTATATAAGGATGCAATCAGAATACTGGGAGAGAAATTGCATTAATTTAAGTGAATTCTAGAATGGATAAGTCCATGAGTAACTAGAAAAAGTAGGAAAAAGGTACCACCAGGTGGGTGTAAAATTATTTTTAGTTTATTGCAACACTCAAAGAACTGTGATATTAGTAAAAAGGATATTGTTGATGCATGTGGAGAGTGTTGGGTGAATTCCAAAAATATATTGGAATGACAAGTCAAAAGGATTCAAGCATGGAGGTGATTTTATGAAGGGGAATAAATAAGGGACCATGAAGAAGAAAATGGTTCTATGATTTCTCTAGAATTAAGAAGAGATAGTATATAAAAATAACCATATCAAGTGAAAGGAAAT
This sequence comes from Picea engelmannii, assembly GCA_009831015.1. Classification (NCBI taxonomy): domain Eukaryota; kingdom Viridiplantae; phylum Streptophyta; class Pinopsida; order Pinales; family Pinaceae; genus Picea; species Picea engelmannii. The sequence goes on from ML792616.1 coordinate 277,352, forward strand.
CCACTGGTGATATTATAGAAGGATGAAAATACCAATGAAGTTTATGATAGGTTGCAAATTGAAATTGATTCTTCCAAGGTAGTCTCTATGAAGATGGAAAAGAAGAAATGTGTGTAGAAAATATAGTATGTTGGGATTATTGACTACATAAGTCAAGTTTGAGACCAAATGGATTAAGGAAGGAGAAAATAATGTTGCAAACAGCCACAAGAGATTAATTTCTCAAGAAAATAAAGTTGAATTAGTCGATCAAGTAAAGTAAATGGATGTTGAAGATCCAAATTCAATAAGACAACATCGTTGGCAATGTAAATTGGTCACGTGTGGTTTGGCTAGAAAAGTGCTAAGGGAAGAAACAATCATGCATAATGATTTCGGTAAGAGCACGAAAGGGTACACAAATTCAGTGAGAATTGAGGACAACCAAGAAGAAAGAAAGAGAGGTGTAAAGGAAGAAAGAGGTTGTTGCAATTGTTGTAGCAACAATTATAATATATCCATTTCAACATCCATATATAGCACATGAAGTTGAAATGAACATGAATTTATGAGTATATAAAGGATGAAATCTTATTGCATATAGATTTGCATCAGTGAATGTAAATTTGTTATATATATATATATATATATATATATAATTTGCTAATGATCGTTGTTGTGCCAGGAGAGAGGGAGTTTATTGAATGGCTACAAGTTTTGATGATGTTGATGCATATGGAAGTCATCCATATGAAGGAAGCAACATGAAGCTGCAATTTTGATTAAGAGGTTGGTGGAGGAGGCATGGAATCTCCTATTGATACCACCTAATTAGGTAGCATCAAAATTCATTTAATGATAGCTATGCAGGTATGAACTGTATGTATTTATGCTACATAATTGTTGAAGCGAGTTTAGAAAAGAATTCCCTCATCCAAAGGTTATTTGTGAAGTGATATTATGTAGGATTTGAATGCATTAAAAAGAATGATATGCCATTTGGTATGGTAAAGGCCAAGGGTTATGGATAATTGTAAAATATATTTATCTTTTGAGTGCATGCATGTGACATAATATCATGTCATGAATTTGTTGGTTATAGGTTAATAACCAAAGTAATTAAATGGATATGACCCTATTATAGAAATGAATTCCAGTAAAGTTATTCATGGGTGAGACCATGACATGATTAGATATCGAAAGGCTATAGTACCACACAAGTATCCATTGAACTTCCTAGTTATACTAATGTTTGAACTGAAACCTTTTTTCTAACACTGAAGAGCACCACCAAATTTTATTCTTGGTGTAGTGTTTGGGTCAAAAAGGAAGGCATCCAAATGGTTGAGAAAGCAATAGAAAGAATATGGATGATATGTCGAGGCATTGGCCAAACCTTCTAATTTACCATGGTGGGATGCATGACTTAGAAAAATGGGCATTCCAAGGCCACTGCAAGAGTGCATTGAATAGTATACATGAATACATCATGAAAAGTGTAAAAGTAGTAGATTTGCACTCATGCATGCTAAAATAGAGTTGTGTATGCTTGAAGGAATTACAAGATTCCTTTTGGGGACTGCATGCTTATATTATATTTTATGGAAATGATTATGCTAATAGTTGAAATGATGTAACTATTAATGACTTATAAAGTTGAGAACATTTCAGGAACTGGATATTGCAATGAAATAATTGTAGGATAAAGTAGTTCCACGAGGATGGGCTACAAAAGAACTCTGTTAGGGAAACAAAGTAATGGAAATAATGATGTCTAGAAGAAGGAAATTATTGATTGTTGAAAATGCATGTGTAGAGAATGATATTTCCATTTTTTTTAATAAGATGAAAGGATTGAAGTGTCTAAATTGTTAACTGTAAACATTTTTGGGACAACTTTATGAAATTTTGTAAATTTTACAATAAAAGTGTATTGTACATTAAATACTAATAATATGACTAGATGAATGCAAGCTGGGAGTATTATAGGAAAAATTAGTCTCAAGTATGGAAATGCTAGAAGCCATAAGAAAATTTGATGCTTGTTGTTACAACAACCAAGAAATTATGAGATGGAATCTCATACTTGGGGAAAAATTGAATTTCCTTATAAAACAATTTGAATTTATAAAGGAAATTGTTATGATATTATCTCATGTTGATTATATGTGTGTGATATAGATGAGATGGTGGTTATTGAAGCTATAATACTTGGAAATAAAGGATATTGTTTGGACATTATAGCCCTATGATTGTCGTAGAGTGTAGACTCTTTTTGGGGTTCTCATAATGATTTTGTGCTCTCCTTGTCTGTGAAAGGCTTGGCAAGATGGAATTTTGAAGGAATATGTAGCCGTGAAGGAAGGTATGATCTTGGAAGGGTGAGAGCAGCAAGGAAGAGGTAGCTCAAGAATGCGATAGCGAGCTAAATTCTTTCTAGAAGTATCTATGTGGAATAGAGTAAAAGACTCCCATCTGAAGTATGAAGACATGAATATGGTTCTTAGAAATAAGAGCACTAGAAGGATAACACACTTCAATAGAAAAGGAATGTATATTTTTAAAGAATTTTTAATGTACATTTTATATAATGCATTTAGGAAAGTGCATAAATAAGGGAGAGTGGAATGTAATACCCTAGGATGAACCCCAATTATAAATGTACATATGTTTTATATGTTGGTCAACCAAGATATTATAGGCTAGAGTGCCTATATCATTATTAGGTCAGAGATCCTAGATGCTAATATGTAATCACACATATTATTAATAAAATACATCATTGTTGTAGACCAAGTGATGCAACACCCCTACCTCAGCAGAGTCTGCGTGACCTCTCGGTCTTTGGATATTCCTATTTCCCTGAACCAAAATGACTCTTTAGTTCCCACTGGAACCTTCAATGCACATAAACCACAGGTCCTTTTTAGAAGTTACACCTGCACGAACAAGCATTGGGCATGAACCTCCTCTCCACGCGACCACCCAGCGTGACCGTTGACTTAACCCGAAAAGGTTTTTCAGATTTCATGATTTCTATTGTGAGTCCCCCTGACTCCTTCAATTCCTGAAACCCTGAAAAGTGCTAATGAGTCTTTAGCTCCTCCCTTATGCTTTCACCATATGACCTCCAGCCAAATCTTGGGGTCCACCTCCGAGCACGTCAGAATTTTGTGACTCGTGAGTTCACGCTATGACTCTTCTCACGTATCCTAAAGTCCAAACTCGCGAATTCTTTTCCATAGATAAATGGTACTGAACCTTCCATGATTTGACGGTCCAGATCGTGTCGAGATTTTGCGTATTGAGGATTCCCAAAAACAACTTCCTTCACACTTCTGACTTCGAAATGCTGAAACTCCAATCTCCAATTAACGACTCTTGTTGACCTGGATCTAATGGCTTCTATCTCTCCTAAGATTGCAAGTGTTGAAAGACACTCAGCCTTAAACTCCTCGTTGATCCACTGGATCTAAAGGTCCATGGAAAATCGACGCTTCTCCCTCTGAGAAACTCAATTGTCCATTCAAGCTCTCAAATATTCCTAGCCAAATAACTTGGCATCAAGATTCTGAACTTGATTTTCTTCGGGCGACTGAAACTTCCTTCCTCCCTCTGAAATCTTAGAACAAACTATCTGTCCTAAGCTTGTTCTTCCTTGCAACTTCTGGACTCTAAGAATCCTACACGCACACCTTGCATGACTTCCACAATAACTAGTTATCCAATGATTCCAACTTTGTACACTCCTTGCGACATAAATCCTTCAACCACTCACTAGGTTGGAAAAAGTATAAGACTTCAACTTGCCTGCACACACCTTGCACGACTCTGTGCTATCCTTGCACTTCTACTGGTATGAAAACAATGGTATCCCTCTTGAGCTCTTTGAGATAAAACTCAGAATCTTGTCAATGCAGTCCTTCTAGACTTTCATTGCACTCCTTGCAGGAATTCTCAGAAAGAGAAACAATTGAAACTGATACTCTCCCTCTCACAGACTTCATAGATTTAACATGAAATCCTACATACAAGCATTGAAAAAAATGCATAACAGAGTATATAAGAAAACTATAAACATACCATTCAATTATATGAAAATAGTAACCATAAAAACACCATCAAATTGAGTCAAAGAATTCTTATATTAACTCAAGTGCTTCTATACATGGGTTATATAACAACAAATATGTGATTATACAACTTCTACATTATTTGTTCTTCTCGGCTCTTGCTCTACTCTTACAATTGAGAATAATGAATACATTACGAGGGATCTTTCTCGAGTTTTCCCTCCTACAACTCTAAGTTATCGAATCGAATTAAATCCTACATCTACTTTACATTCATTACATTAATTGTCTACAACTGAAAGATGAAATCAATGCTCAAGATCTGCGTTACAATCCCCAAAAAATTTAAGAGAACTTATGTCTCTCCAGGTATTACATTAATGTGCCATCCTTTTGAAATTTAAAATATCTTCAAAATGTGCGCTAGTGCATATCCAATTGTCCTCCATTTTTGGTTTCTTGTGATGCTCCTGCATCATACTCCTCTGGTTGAAAAATTCATGGGCTCCTTTCCATGAGATCCTACACCGTTTGTCCATGTTTCTGGATATCTGATTCACTTCCCCAACTGGAATCCTCAATCAGTTGTCCCTTCCACTTTACCGAATATTCAAAATATGTCTTTCTCCGGGTCTTCTTACCAACTCTCTGATCAATGATCTTTTCTATCTGTGGATTTTCAGCTACATGCATTTGTTCCACCCACTGAACTTCCTGTTAATTCTCCTCCCCATTTTCTTCATCTACTTTGTAATGATACAGATCTGGTACGTTGAATATGGGTGATATTCCCACATCATCTAGCAATTCTATCTCATAAGCATTCGCTTCAATTTTTCTCAGAATATTACACAGCCCTATCTTTTTCATCTTCATCTTATTATATGTTCCCCTTGGGAACCTTTATTTTCTTAGATGCACTAAGACAAAATATCCTACTTCGAACTGCAACTCTCTTATGTGTTTATTTTCTCTACTCTTGTATTCCTAGTTGGAACTCTACAACGGATCTTTAATCTTACTGTGGAGATCTTGCATCTCTGTTGCAAAGTCTTTTGCTCCAACACTCCTAAACTAATTTTTCTCTAAGTCTCTCAACTCATATATGCCTCTTGGATGCATTCCATAAATTATATGGAATGGGATATACCCCATGATTCTATTAGGCGAGTCATTATATGCAAATTCCTCTTGCGGTAGAATCTGATCCCACTGACTATGATGTTTAGCTACTAAACTCCTCAACAAATATCCCAATCTTCGATTTACTACCTCATTCTGTCCATCAGTCTGAGGATGATATGTTGAGCTAAAATGTAAATTATTCCCCAGCTTCTTCCATAGCGTCCTCTAGAAATGACCAAAAAATTTGGTATCTCGATCTAAAACAATACTCTTGGGTAAGCCATGAAGTCGAACAACTTCTTTGAAATCCATGTTTGCAATGTGTGTTTCATCACTGGTTTTTTGACATGGAATAAAATGTGCCATTTTTTATAATCTATCGACTAACACAAATATGGAATCACAACCTATATGTTTCCTTGGCAGTCCTAACACAAAATTCTTGCTTACCACATCCCATGGCCTCTCTGGTACTGGCAATGGTTGATATAATCCAGTATTTTGTCTTCTCCCCTTTGTGTGATGGAAAATTATACATCGGTTAACAAATTTCTTGACATCTGTCCTCATTCCTAGCCAATAATACAAACTGTTCAGTTGTGCAAATGTTTTTTCATGGAAAAATTGTCTATCCAATCCCCCACTATGCTTTTCCTTCAAAATGTTTTCTCTCATATAACTCTTCGGGATACACAACTGATTTCCTTTGAATAGCAATCCATCCTAGATCAAGTATTTAATCCATTGGCTTCTGTCTCTCAAAACATGATTCTCACATGCTTCATAAGCATCCTTGAAATCTGAATCATCCATGTACATGTCCTTAAGGCTATCAAAACCTAAGGTTTTCACATGAAACTCCTATAGAATCAAACATTTCCTTCTCAATGCATCAACAACCTTGTTAGCATTTCATGAAATGTGGTTTATAACAAAAGTAAAGTTCTACATAAATTCAACCCATTTTGCATGTTTCTGGTTCAGTTTTTCTTGTTTGGTTATAAACTATAAGGTATGGTTGTCACTATACAAAACGAACTCTTTCGGAACCAAGTAGTGCCTCCATTTATTCAACACTTGTATGACTACATAAAACTCTTTATCATACGTGGAATAATTACTCTTGGCATCATTCAACTTCTCACTGAAGTATGAAACTGGTCTATTGTCTTGAATTAAGACTGATCCAATCATAAATACACTTGCGTCACATCTTACTTGAAATGTCTTATTGAAATCTGGAAGAACCAGAACTGGTTGTCCAGTTATCTTCTCCTTCAAAAACTTGAAACTTTTCTCTGCTTCCTCTGTCCAATGAAAAGATTTATGTCTTTTCTGGACTGTGTCCATCATTGGTGTAGAAATTCCACTAAAATTTATGATGAACTTCCTATAAAAACTGGCTAATCCATGGAAGCTTCTGACTTCAAAGATATTCCTTGGCGATGACCATTATTTGATTTCTTTTACCTTTTCAGGATCCATCTTCAACTCGTTCGAAGAGATCATGAACCCCAAATAAATGAGTTTTGTCTTCATGAAAGACATATTCTTCAGATTTATCAGCAAATTCTCCTGATGTAAGCTCCTCATCACTAGAGTTAATTGTCTTAAATGTTCTTCCTCGGTATTACTGAAGATCAATATATCGTCAAGATACACAATTTCAAACTTTCCAATGAAATCTTTCAAGCCTTTGTTCATCAATCTCATGAAAGTACTTGGCACATTCGTCAAACCAAATGAAATGACAAGCCATTCATATAGCCCTTCATTTGTATTGAATGTTGTATTCCATTCATCCCCTTTCCTCACTCTAATTTGATGATATCCACTCTTCAAATCAATTTTTGGAAAAAAATTTGCTCCACTCAAGCAATCCATCAAGTCATCCATCCTAGGTAAAGGAAATCTATACCTGATGGTGATTTTGTTTATAGCCCTCGAGTCTATACACATTCTCCATCTACCATCCTTCTTTGGACTTAACATTGTTGGAACAATGCATGGAATCAAGCTTTATCTTATCAACCCTTTGTCCATCAAATCCTGGACTTTCTTCTTAAATTATTCATTCTCCTGTGGCATCAATCTGTACGTTGCTCTGTTTGGAAAACCCGCTCCTGGTATAAGGTCAATGTGATGGCTTATACTTCTGATGGGCGGAAACAAATAAGGTAAATAATCCACCACTATATCAACAAAATTCTCAAGCATTTCCTGAATCTCCTTAGGTATATCATCTATTGAGGTATTGGTCAAGATGACTCTAGGTTTCCTCACCACAACAAACTGCATTTCTTCATCCTTCTTGACTTCATCCAGAAGATCCTTCCCACTCATGAGAAGTATAGTATTGCTTGCTTCTTCTTTCACCTTCTTGTCTTCAATTGGCAGCAACATATGCGTCCTACCATTCTTCTCCAAGGTGTATGTGTTCTTTCTTCTATCATGAATAACATTCTTGTCATATTTCCAAGGCCTCCCCAACAAAAATGACAGACATCCATGGGAATAACATCACATAAGATCTCGTATCAATATCCCGCTATCTTAAATTCAACTAAACATTGTTTAATGACTGTTACCTAATGTCCTTTTTGTAACCACGAAACTGTGTATGGGCTTGGATGTGCAACTGTTTCCAATTCCAACTTCTCCACCATTTCTGTGGATACTATATTATTTGTACTTCCATTGTCCACAATTACCTTTCATACCCTATCCTTGGTCTTACAAGTAGTTCTGAACAAACTATTCCTTTGGACTGGATTCTCCATCTCTTTCTATGGTTTCAAGAAAATTTTCCTCATCATTAAGGATCTTCAACCTTCTACATCTTCTGCCTCAACATTTCACCTTTGTGATTTTGAAATGTGAGCTTCACCTCCTCCATCCCTTTTTCTATTGGGACATTCAAAATATCTATGTCCTATCTTTCCATAGAAAAAACACTTTAGTTCACCACCTATGCCTCTTCCTCGTCCTCTTTCTTGAGGAAGAGTGTTCCTATCAGCATACTTTCCTCCTTGTGAGATTCCTCCCCTTTCTGGGTGATTATGAGGTTTATTTTATTCATCCTTAGGCTTCTATACTTTTTCCTAGGAAATTTCTTTTCCTCTACTTGGACTTCTACCTCTGCCCCTTTGACCTTGCTTTTGGGCCAATTTCACTTCTGCTTTTGAAGCAATCTGATAAGAATCTTCCACATTTCTGATTTTCACCATGCTCATCTCATATTGAATTTCATATCTCAATCCATTCATGTATCTGGTGACCTTTTCATCATCACTCTCATGATGACTAGTTCTAATGTTGAGTCTGTAAAATTCTTCAGTGTATTCCTTCACTGTCATCCCTTCCTGTCTCAAATTCTGCATTCTTAGAAACAAATTATTTTGGTAATCTCTAGGTATAAACTTGGCTTTCATATTGGCAACCATCCTATCCCATATTTTGATTCGTTGTTTTCCTTTACAAGGCCTGCCAGCCTGCAGTTCATCCCACCACAATGATGGATGCCCTTTCAGTCTAGTGACAACGTGTTTTACTTTCTTATCTTCTTCAATATCTTCATAGTCAAAGTATTTATCCAGTTCTCTAAACCAATATAGTAGCTCCTCAACGTCTAATTTTCCTTCATACATCGATGTTGGGTTACGAAAAAGGTATAAATATCTTCCTTTTCCCACAGTTCATGATATGATTTTGATTGATTCTTTAGATAGTTAGGGATAGATAGGAAAAAATATGATTAATATGTCTCTTAGGGTTATCATTAAAGTTTTATTAAATAGATTCTAAATTATGATTGGAATCGTTTGATTTTGTTGCAGAATTGAATAAATAATTGTCAAAGATAACTAAAGATATTTTGGCTATGCGCAAGTTGTCGAAGGTTGAAGATGTTTTAGGCACAAAGCAGTTTGAAGATAATGCATTTTCTATATTGTAATTTTATAATAGTAAAGCAATCCTAAGGATCTTTTGATCCTCAGGATAGCTTGATTTACCCAAACTATTGTAATATATAAGAGGGTAATAGATCCAGAAAAATAGAGAAAAAAACGCATTCAAGTAATTAGATCCAGAATTGTTCTGTGCAAGTAGTTTTTGTAAATGTTTTACCAACCATGGAATCAATGAAAGTTTTCAGTGTTTTTATCATTTCTGTGCTTTGATTTTCTCATAGCAGTACTTCTGAAGACTGAGGGCCCAGTCTGAAGGAGCTACTGTCTCGTTCTGTAATTGTATTAGTTCAAAGTTTTATTTCTATTTTGTGATTCAGATCTCTTTTATAATAGCCAAGGATAAATGCATAAGTATGTTAGTAATTTTATGATTGTTTGCGTATAGAAGACAAACATTTCTATTAGTTATTAATGATTGCTTTTATGATTTCCAATTTTGAAGTTATTGCTTGATAGGTCCTCACATTTTCATCTGTGATGTTCCTTTTCCTTAGATTTACGATTGTTGTTCCTTTCGGTTAAAGTTACAATAGTTGTTCCTTTTGGTTAAAGTTACGATAGTTGTTCCTTTAGGAAAAGTTATATTAGCTGTCCCTTCTGATTAGATTATAATTGTTGTTTCTTTCCACAGATAGAGTAACTTGTCATTTCCTTTCCAGTAATCATAATTCATAATTGATGGTTAATTTTGCAAGTCCTTAGTTAGATTCAATTACTGATTTCTAGTTAAGTGAATTCAATAGATTAATTAGTTCCTTTCCATTTCACAACATCTTAGTAATCATATTTCAATTCCATTTAGTTCTTAGAATATTTGGTGAATGTTTGAGGAACTTGATTGTTGATGAACTCAGATTTGGTTTGGCTACATGATTTTAGGCTACCTGCATAGACTTTGCTGATATTCTTGATATAAAAGACGAATCTTTGGGTTGATAAATTAATGTTAAACTAAGGTTGTTTTTAAGAAATATTTAGAAACCAACATTTTGGCACCATTTCCAGGGAGAATATCAAAGGTATCATAAGTTGTGTCTCTGGAGGACTAGGTATTGAAGACGAAAGGTAAGAACCTATGCAGGTAATAAGTAAAATTCTTATGCCAACGCTTACCTCCAGTTGACACTTAAGAGGCTTCGTAGGTGCTTTCTTTTGTTGAAATTTCTTTTGTTGTTGTGTGAAGTGTGTATGAATAGAAAAAAGGATCTTGAAAAACCAAAACCCCCACCAAAAATTACCAAAACCCAGGGTTCGATGATCCCTGGAAGAAGCACTTTCATAGACGAAATCATCAAAAAGGGTGAATCTCAAGATTTGGTTGGACCTAGGAAAGGACCCACCCGAATCCCTCAGGTAGTAGTTTCACCAACTATGGCCCACGCTAAGATTCATAGCAAATTTGAAGGGACCGAGCAGAGTTTTCAGAATACAGATCTCCCACCGCTCAACCCCTTAGAAGAGGGAAGCTCTAATAATCTGGATGAAGGAGTAGGAGAAATTAGCGGGGTTGCCAAGGCATACCCACCACCACCACCACTTGATCCTGAGTCTCCTGTGAAAGAAGAAGGCATATACGAAATCCCAAATAAAGGGAATGCAGTCAAATTCCTTAGAAGACCAAGTAATCAACAATTTCAAATAGAATATCCAGATCAAGAACCTCCTGAAAATTTTTGGCACATTTTCGATCAAATGGCACAAGCAAATCAACAACAACCCCATACCTCCACGCTGGAGTATCAAATAGTTGATCCAATTTCCAATGCCCCCATGAAAGCAATCTCCTTACAAAACCTGCCAACCTTCCATGGACTAATTTCAGAAGATCCGGATGCATTCCTATTTGAATTTGATGTCCTATGTAGAGGGTATGACTACACCTCTGAACCCCAAAAATTAAAACTATTCCCCTCTATCTTGAAGAGAGTAGCCCTACGCTGGTTCATGGGATTGGGAGGTGGAACCATCAATTCATGGGACCAGATGAAACAAACCTTCTTGTTAAAATATCAAGATTATTACAGAACAAAAGACCTAAAAGATGAAATCTTTCAAATGATTGCGAAAGAAAATGAATCATTAGAAGAATATGTCGAAAGATTTCAGTATAATTTGCAAAGATCACCCTATGATAATTTACTAGGTGAATTACTCAAAGAAACTCTGATCAAAGGCACGAGAGATGAATGGGTAGAAACATTGAATTTAATGGGGAAAGGTGACATTTATCAGGAAACTTATGAAGACATTGTTCCATTATGTATCGGGTGCTCATGAGGAAGTACACAGACCAGGTTAGGAATGCGGACGTCCCTCACAAGAAACAACAATATCACCAGCGGGGGTGTTACGCGAGCTGAAGTTGGTAATATCCTAAAAAACCTTAAAACATATATTTTGAGCACTCTAACTACACAATTGGATGTATTGCAGGCCAAACAAAAAAAGGTAGAAGCAGAGCAGACCTTGGGTATATTTTTCCACAGGTGTAGAAAGAAACATGGTCCAAGGGAATGCCCCTTGGATATAGTTCAGGTTTGTGCTATTTGTGCCAAGGATCACGACACAGATGAATGCCCATCACTCCCTGGATTGAAAGCTGTATTCAAATAAGTAGAAGAGGAAACAAAACCATTATATCTGATGGCTCAGCGTCGTCAGTGGCAGTCCCGACCTCAAAATACATTTCAGGACCCCTCCTCTTTCTTTTCGGGATAGTACAATCAATAGTAGAATCCTGGACAGTATAATCAACAACAGAATTTTGGCAGCACATGGCAGGGTTAGCCATTTACTAATCAGAACTAGCAGCCCCAACAGTACCCACCTACAATCCCCACTTGGAAAAACCATCCTGCCCCAAACCCCAACTGGAAAAATCAACCAACTACAAGTTCCAATTGGCCAAATTCACAATACCCCACCTCATCCTGGAAAAAATTGAATAATACCTACCCTCCACAATGGCCTAACTCGACTGCCCAAAACCCAAATTGGAACCAGAACTGGAAGTGCCCCATGGGGATGAATAACCAACCTATGGGGATGACCTCTCAAACCCAACCTCCGTTACAAAATCCACTCCCATTTCCCCAATCACAATTTCTCCCTCAATTACCTACCCAACCCCAGCCAAATCCCAATAATAGACCAGCTCAGCTCATCTATATTATGGAAAGTGGAGAAGGGGAAATCAATCCAATAGGATGCAATGAACTTCGGTTAATATCGGGGCGCATCATCTCTCCCAAACAAAATGACGTTCCCCAAGAATAGGGGAATGAAAAACAACCAACAATAACACCCTCGACTGTGGTAATAACAGAAGAAATCATGCAAGGGAGGAACACAGTCAAATCATAAGACTCTAATAAGGATGCAATTATGTCCCCTTTGTTCCCCGAAAGAATGATGATATCCTGACTTCAACATTGTAGGGGAACTCAGGAATTTATACATCCTGACTTCAGCATTGTAGGGGAACTCAAGAATTGATGATATCCTGACTTCAACATTGTTCAGCGAAACCCACCGTATATCCCGACTTCGACATTATAGGGGAACTCAGGAATTTATACATCAAAATTCCACTCCTGCAAGCCCTGCAAGACATACCGATTTACGCAAAGACAATCAAGGAGCTATGTGGGAGGAAGCTCGTCAAAAAAATAAAAAATTCATCATCAACAGTTCATGTAGTGGGAGCCTTATATGATCTAATTTTGGGTAGAGAAACACCAGTTAAATATGCAGATCCGAGGAACCTCATAGTAACAGTGAAGATTCAGGGTTGTTCCTTCCCAAATACCCTAGTTGATTTGGGGGCGGCCATCAATATTCTAACTATGGAAACCTGCAATGCCCTGGGTCTTCACTCTTTTGACTTGACCCTGATTATATTGTAATTGGCTGATTGATCAATGGTCAAACCACTCGGCACACTACATGATATAGCCATTTGAGTTGATTCTTGGGAATATCCTGTAGATTTTCTCATCATCAACCCAAAAAGTGGACTTGAAGGGAATCCATTGATATTGGGCAGACCATGGCTCACGACAGTTGATGCGTACATAGGCTTCCAATCGGGTACAATAAAAATTGTTAGAGGAGGGGTTACAAGGAATATCATCTTATATCCTCCAGCCAAACCTAGTCCAACAATCGTACACCCACAACTGCCACCACCACGATATCTCGAGAAGGATCTGTGTGCCCCACTCACGATGGAAGAAGCCCTCAATCACAAGAATCAGCTAGAAGATGATGTAATCAATGGGTTTATTAACAACCCAACCGCTGTAAGTAACCCAACATGCCAGATGCTCCAAGTTGTTCTATACTGTGAAGCACATGGAGACCCGCTGGAAGATTTAATGGAACAACAAATTCCAACTACCGCTGTTCACAACAACAAATCCATTGAGATCAAACTAGGGAGGTCTCTGAACATTAATGCCAACCTAGAAGAGAAACAACAACAAAAGCTAATCCAAACTCTCTCTAAATACCAGCAATCGTTTGCCTGGGAGTACTTTGATATGAAAGGTATTGATCCACAACTCTGCACACACCACATTTATATTGAGAAAGACTCCCAACCTATCCAACAACCACAAAGAATACTGAACCCACACCTCATAGATATTGTTAAAGAAGAGCTACAAAAGTTGTTGGACACATATTTTATATACCCTATCTCAGATAGTCAATGGGTCTCCCCATTAGTCATTGTCCTAAAGAAAAATGAGAAGTGGCAAATTTGCATTGATTATAGGGAACTAAACAAAGCTACTCAAAAATATCATTTTCCATTACCTTACATCGATCAGGTCCTGGATACCTTGGCAAGGAAGAAATTCTTCTCTTTCCTAGATGATTTCAGCGGCTACAATCAGATCCAGATTACCCCAGAAGATTAGGATAAAACGACATTCACATGTCCTTGGGGTACCTTTGCCTACAAAGTATTTCCCTTCAGACTCTGTAATTCTCCAACTACATTCCAAAGGGCCATTCTGAGCATATTCAGTGATCTGATTAGCGAAGGGATCGAAGTCTATATGGATTATTTCACCCCATATGACGACGACTTCGATCAAGCCTTGAATAATCTAGAGAAGGTATTGGAATGATGCATCACTACTAGGTTATGTTTAAGCCATGAAAAATGTCACATGATGATGACAAAAAGTGTGGTATTAGGGCATTACATTTTTGCAGATAGAATTAGAGTAGACCCAACAAAAATTGAGGACTCAAGAAACTGATCTCAACAATGCCACTGTTGAGAGGACCTAATTGGAAAATATCATTTCAAATATCCACTGATTCCTCAGACATTGCCATCGGCGCTGTTTTGGGACATGAAGAAGAAAAGAAACCCTACACCATTTATTTCATTAGCAAGAATATGACTGCAGCTGAATTTAATTATACAGTAACAGAGAAAGAGTTCTTAGCTGTTATACATGCCATTAATAAATTTCATCATTATATAAAAGGCTATCTAGTTATCCTATATACTGATCATTCTGCCATTAGATATCTAGCTAATAAACCAATTACTAATGGATGGGTCACTCGATGGTTGTTATTATTGCAGGAATTTGATATTACCATCAAAGATCAACCTGGGAGAGAAAATCTAGTCGCAGACTTCCTGTCCCGATTCCCAAAAACAGACGACTCATTAACAACTGAGGATCAATTCTTGGATGAACATCTCTTTGCTGTCAACACAAAACCACCTTGGTACGCTAATGTAGCAAACTATCTAGCAGCGAGAATATTACTGACACATTTATCATCAAAGGAAAGATGATTGATCATTCAATGTAGTGCACGATTCACTTGGATCAATGGATATCTTTTCCACATAGGGGCTGATCTCTAGATCCCACGATGTGTACGAGAGGATGAAATCTATGACATACTGAAAGCAGGAAATGACGAGCCTTATGGGGGGCATTTTGTAGACCAAAAGACTGGACACAAAATCTTATAGATGGGCTATTACTGGCCCTCAATATTCATAGATGCCAAGAAATATGTCCAGACATGTGATAGCTGTCAGCAGATGGGGAAACCAGGTCATGCTGATGAAATGCCCTTGAAAACACAACTAGTTGTAGAACCATTTGAAAGATGGGCACTGGAATTTTTCAACCCCTTTAATCCAAAGCCAAATCAAAATGCCTATATTCTCGTTGCAACAAAGTACATGACCAAATGGGTAGAGGCGAAAGCTTTACCAAATGCAACAAAAGAAGTAGTCATTAAATTCCTTTTCAAATTGTTTGTATGGTATGGACTACCCAAAGAAATAATTACGAATGGAGGGTCACAATTTACAGGTCATAGAATCACCGCCACCCTAGACAGCTATCACATCAAGCACAGAGTTACCTCTCCATACCACCCACAATAAAATGGGCAAGTAGAAAGCACCAATAAGGTCCTAGAGGCAATTCTGACGAAGGCTGTCTCAACAAACCGATAGAATTGGGCTACTGAGCTCCCAAATGCCTTATGGGATTATCGTACAACCTAGCATAACACCACTGGCTACTCTCCTTACCATCTAGTCTATGGTAAAGAACCCATCTTCCCAATAGAATTTGAGATCAAGACCCTAAGAATGGCCCAGGAAATTGGACTAAATCTTACAGAAGCACATAAATGACGCCTTCAACAACTCAATGAATTGGATGAAGCACGATTGTCTATTGTGGAGCACACAACTGTTATCTAGTGACAGAGAGAAACCTGGCATGATAAGCATATTAAGAAGAAATCATTCAAGAAAGGCGATTGGGCGCTCCTCTATGATTCCAGATTTCAGGACTTTCATGGGAAATTACGGACATGATGGCTAGGGCCATATGAAATTAATGAAGTCCATGATAATGGCATGGTTACTTTGAGCACCATCGATGGGTCTGGATCACCCTTTCTGGTCAATGGACACCGACTGCGACTTTACCATCAACCACCTTCAAAAGATTCTTTCTATCAAGAAGTAAGTAAAGACCCTATGGTGCAGATTTTGGCTGGATCGGAAGGTAACCCAACCACCCCAACTCCATAAATGATGTATTCTGTTTATGTTGTACAAACTGTAAATAGTTTTCCAACTGAGTGGTTAGTTTTTTTTGTTTTATAAAAAGTCATCTAGGAAACAAGAATTAGGACAGATAACTACAATTAGCACCTTCTTCTATTCCATACTCCCGTTTTGTTTTATCATATGGACTCTATCTTTTACATGTTCATGACGATGTTGTTCCTTTCTCGTGTGCATGTTGTTCCTTTTTGAATGGAACAACTGTTGTTCCCTTTCTCGCGAGCCTATTGTTTCCTTTTTGAAATGGAACAACTGTTGTTCCTTCTCGCACAACTATTTTTCCTTTTCACGCATCTGTTGTTCCTTTTTGAATGGAACAACTGCTATTCCCTTTCTTGCGTGCCTATTGTTTCCTTTTTGAAATGGAACAACTGTTGTTCCTTCTCATGCAACTATTGTTCCTTTTCACACGCCTGTTGTTCCCTTTTTTTGAACGAAACATCTATCGTTCCTTCTCGCGCAACTGTTGTTCCTTTTTTTTTGAACAGAACAACTGTTATTCCCTTTTCACGCACCTGTTGTTTCTTTTTTGAACAGAACAACTACTGTTCCTTTTCGCGTGATTGCAGTTCCCTTCTTTACCATTCAAATTCTATCCATTCCTCTAGAAGTTCGTGTTATCCACAAATTTGGTCATTGTGATGATGTCATGATGATTGAAAATCAAGCTCTTTACCAAGAACACTTTCCTGAGAAAAGTTACAGTTGTCTTCTTCCAGAAATCACATTTTGAAACATGTTCGCAGGCTACTTATATATTCTCCTGCGAGAATGCCTGATTCCCGCAGGATACCTTAAGCTGGGGTGTGAACTTCTTGCACTGTACTCATTGTTAGGGTGCGAACATGCTCTTAAAGGGGAAAAAGATAAAGATCTCGAACCTTCTAGAAGGGAATCTTCTAGAAGGATGAGTTGGCTTTCGAATGGTTATTTAGGTGCTGGCATTCCAGATATCTTGGGATCATTACCTATCCAAGTAACTAATCTATCTCTTCCTATATATTGAGGAGATTGCTCATGGAAAGGGTTAAGTTCAGTTAG
>ML792617.1:102464-115225 GCA_009831015.1 Picea engelmannii
AGAGTTTAAAGGAGCGGATATTAATGTAATAGTTAGAAAGATGGCGTACTTGCATTTATATCTTGAAGGTTGTAAACAAATCTTGAGCGATTGCTCTCATCTGTAAAACATCAAGGCATTTATGCGTAGTAAATGAAAGTAGGTAGGTTTGAAATTAATAGATTAGACAGTTTAGAGAGTAGGAGGGAAAATGGATATAGACACCCTCACCATTGTATCATTGTATTATTAACACATAAGCATAGAGAGATAGCAGAGAGCTATAGAGAAAACCCCATGTACAAGAGCTTTGAATTAATATATGAAGCTTTGAGTCAGATTTCATGGTGTTATGATGTTTTCTGTTTGCACATGGTGAATGGTATGCTTAGAGTTGTTTATTCTCTCTGTTTATGCCTTTGTTGTTATTCTGTGTTGAATGTATGATTTCATGTTAAGTATATGAAGTCTGAGAAAGGGAGTGAATGATTTTCAATTGTTTCTCTTCCTAAGTGAGAGTTCCTACAAGGAGTGTAGTGAAACGTCCGCAAGGGGTGCGTTGACAAAGGTTTAGAGTTTATCTCTGAAAGCTCAGGAGAGATACCGTTGTTCTCATTCCCATAGAAGTGCAGCTGAAGCACATAAGCTGTGCAAGGTGTGCGCAGGCTGGTTGAATGCTCCGAACTTATCAACTAAGGGGTGAATTGAAGGATTGCTGTTGCTGGAGGGTGCACAGAGTCGAGAATTCAAATACTTAAAAAATTTGAGGGATTGCCGCAAGGAGTGCATGCAGGAGTCTTTTTCGAAGACTCAAAATTTCAAGGAAATCTCAGAAGGGGTAGCACCATTGAAGTGTTCAAAGGAGGACAAGGTCAAACTACTTTGAAGGGAGACAAGGGTCGAAGTCATCCAGCAGAAGTTAAGTTCCAGTGGAAGAACCTTGGTTTATTTCACAGGAGTTATCAAGGAGCAATGAGCGGTTGGAATTCTCTGTGGGGAATTCACGAAATCATAAGGACCGTAGGATCTAGGGAAGTTACAGGGTGGTTAGAGGCAGGCAATATTTCCACTCTAGGATCCAGAATAAACGTGGACCGTTGATTGTGCCTTGCACAAGCTGTCAGATCATTTCGGCATTTTGGGGATCCTAACGATGAGGAGTTGAGCGCAGTGAATCAAAAATCCCGAAGTTGCGAGTTGCGAAAAAAATTGGATTGGATTTTTGGGATTTCGACACTTCGGGTGTCGGGAAATGGAGAAGGTAGCGCTTTGGGAGAGAAATTCCCGAAAGTCGGGAAGAGTGACAGGTGGCGTACATTTCGTCCGGTGGAGTTAAACCCCGTTGACCGTTTTAGGGTTCGGAGGTTGAAGGACTGGAAGCCTTGCATCTGGATTCACGAAATCGTGAAGTCCAAAATCCCGATGAAGTGAGAAGCCCGTTGGGAAGTCAACCTTTGCTGAGTGCATCGAAGTTCGAAAATTCGGGTTTCAGAGGTTGTAGAGATAGGAACCCTCGACAACAGGGATCGCAAGATTGTGAAACCTGAAGTCCCGAATTAACGAAGGGTGTGATCCTATTTTGGGTCAGGAGATTTGGGTTAATGCTTCATGTTTGATCGCATGGGCACACCCATAAGGACCTGTGGTTACATAATTGTGTGTGAAAGGTATTTCCCAAGGAGAAACCAAAGAGTCAATTAGACTCAAAGGGAAGACATATAGCGATCCTACACAGACCTTGGACATGAGGGTTTGGGGGTCTGCGCCATACTTGAAATATCCAATCAATTGGTAATTATGGGTAATTATTGTTGAATATGTGATCACCGAGAGAATATTTTAGGCAATTGTTGTATATATTTTTAGTAAAGGTATGGATATGGCATGTAAGTAAGAATCATGCTTTTGTGGATGAAATTCCTGTAAAAACTAAATATAATATGATGATATAACACCAAATTATGAATTTTAAATTTTCATTTCAAGAATAGCATGCAATGCTTAACTATGGTTTAATATGTGGCAATTGTATAATAAGTGGCAATTGTATGGCAAGTTTTTCCTTCATGGTCACTATCATATAGTGCTTTCCTCTTGAGTGATGCGCTGGTGTAGTGTATGCACAGGTTTGAAGATTATGCATTGATGGATTCTGCGGACCAATCTCTATATTGTAATATTTCATTAAGTATATCTCTCCTCAAATATTTCCATCATGATAGTAAAGATTATATGTGTTGTATGTCTCTCCTCAAATATTTCCACATGTTTTCTACAATCTCCCTCTCCTTACCTCTCAAACACCTTGACTGGCATCTAGATCCAGACATAGGATCTCCACTACACTTCACTCATTGATAGCATCTATTGCAATGGATCCTCATAGTGTTAGGATAAGTTTAACGTAACACATATCACTTTCTCATCTAATGACTAAGATCCCAACATATTCATCATTTTCCAAGGACACACCAACATTTTCACTAAATCCCTTACACTTACACCTAGGGCTTCTAGATCCACTTTCTATTTAGACACCTAAATTTAATTACCTAAATATGGTGGTCAAATGTATAGAGATGTTCTATATTCATGGATTTGTAGCCTTGCTGCCTACTTGCAAACCTTCCCAAAGATGATAGAAGAGAATATCCTCCTTCTTGCAAGTAATCATTTAAATAGAATTGCCTAAGCATAGTGGTATTCTCACCAAAATTCTATAAATATATATGTGGGGGTCATCAAATAATAAGCTACCAACAACACTCTTACATTACATATCACACTTATCAAATATGACTGCTTTCATTCATTCTAATTAAACGACTATCTATAAGCTTCTCTTAATTAGCACAACACTAAATAGCTATGGGAATAGAAGTATCTACGAGAAGAGTATGATCTCTTTCCGTAATCACAGTACCCAAGCAAATCGAACCAATGAACTCACATTTATACTAAGCTGTAACTATTATGGAAAAAATACATGTAGAAGATGAGTAACCAAGCTTGCTTGTTGTTATGTTGTTAGTATTGCATGTTGTCTACAAGTAATGTCTATTCACTCTGTATTATATATGAGGTAAATACAATCCGTAATAATTACATGGCTTTAACCCCATCTCTATCCAATCTGAGCTGTGTTATTGGCTAGTTTTATCACATATCTAATTTGATTCGATTGTTCTAGCTCTATGTCGTAATCACTATGCTTTCATGAACTTGATCTAGGTTGTTTGATGAGTATGGAACAAGAGTATTTGATATGATGAAGTATATTAATAAAGATCACTAGGATATGGGTTTACTTATAGAGATACTAGTAGATTGGATGCTTATAACATGTGAACTAAATCCATGGTATGGTGTAATAAGAGTTACTAGTAGATACAAGCTTCTTGTTCCAACTAAGTGTAATAGAAGCTATAAGATGTTATGCATAAAATGTATCTCAATGATTACACCTGTACTTATAGTTAATCAAGCATGTTGAATATCACACAATATTCACCTAATTAACACATCATAGTTATATACACTAATAGTGATGTTCAAACTATCATAGTTATAGAGATAGCGTGTTGAAAGCTGATTGGAGCAATCAAACCAATTACCAACATTAGTGATACAAACAACCTTGTTCTATCATTACTCTGATCAATTCAATGGAAGTGTAACTAGCATAGTATAAACCCTTACTCGTTCTCCTTGTTACTATGTTTCCATATCTAAGAGCTTATGTGTAAATCAAAGCTTATACCACATATGAGCCTTGATAGTGGTTACTAGTTATAGTATCAATGATTACGGTAAGATCAGTGATGAAACCTAGCTTCTAACACCATAAGGTTTTAATATTAGTACGAGTCTATAGGATTACATATTAAAGTGATATTACCATATTGAATACAATGTTACTAGCTTGTTTGATTAATACATGTTGATTATGCCATTACCTATAGTATAATGTAAGTTGTGTATTCATGTAACTGCTTGTAAGTAATTAGCCATATTTTACCATTGTAACTATATCGTATCTTGTATGCTACTTGTTATGCTTCTACTCATTTGTATCACGTAGCACATACTAAGCTCTTTGTTTAATCTCTTACTTCTACCCTATCTATGCCATTATCAGAGTTAGCATTGCATAGTTTTCCCTTAGTCCATGAATCTCATCGGTAAACCAAGCTCATGCAACTGATTCAATTTGCATATCTAACCTATCATATCTATTTCTTATACCTTAATGATACCATGAAGTTACTAGTCTAATTTCCATTTCTTAAGCTCTAATCCCATGGAACCAAGCTTTGTTCAATGTGCATATCTCTAAGCTCTTGTACCTTACATAGATTTCTGAACTAACTAGTCAACTTTCCCATATGTTACCAACTACCACTGTATATGTCATGTAAACTCATATCAAGGTTCACTGGTATCACCATTGCTCAGATCATTAACACATATGGAATTACGTATTATCCATAATGATTGAAGTTGTACATATCATAGCTTTAACTCCAACTTACCGTATCTGTATAAGTATAATACGTATTAATTACAGCTTAATGGGATCTATACTTAATCTATACAATATAGTGGAATGATACTAGCTCTGTAATCATGTACTCTCCATAATATACATAGCTTAGTTCCACTTCATCATTTACACAACTTTGTATGATCTCTAGTATTTGCATCTTCTTACTGAATACTCATTACTTATTATGAATATGCTTATCTACTTTCTGGTTATGCGATCAAAGGAGAATCACCTTTCTATCATATTGATTACATATATGCTTATTAGGTAATGTGTTGAGTAGTATGAGTAGAACATAAGGTGTAAACATTACTGAGTTGCTTGGTATATCAAATATTACTAACCTCTTTCTCATAGCTTATACTAGATATAATCCCATAAGTATTCACATAATATAATCTATTGAATTAGTACCAATGTTTACCCTGCTTTCAAAGGGTTGTTGGAGAGAGTGATAATCGCTCTTCACAGAGCTTGAAACAGTCTCTTATCACAACAAGCTGAAGTTGTTTAGATGGGGAATCCTAGAAGGAGGCTTAACCTATTGTGCAAGACTCAAAACTGCATTTTGTCTTACCTAATCAGACCATTTCCTTCCATTGCAAATCAAAAGGAATGTCGTAATCTGTCATCTCTTTTAGATATGATCTAGTGTGGATCATACCTTCTTCCTTGTAATTGGAAATGAACATAAATGGCATGCATATGGTGTACGGTTGAGATGCAAGTGGAAAACGATGGTTGCAACAGGGTCCTAATGGTTCCAGTATTTGAAAAGTAATAAAACAAATGAAATAAATCGACCGACGAACTTTATACTTTTCAAAATTTGCGAGGGTGTGAGAAAATGGTTTCAAGGCAATCCACCTTTCGTTCCGTAATGCGCTCGATGATGCCATGTACCCTCGGGAGAAAACTGTGGTTTGAATTGCAGGACCGCTTTTTGGTATTATACTCCATGCAGCTTCAACCTTCATAACTGTTCCCGGCTGTTGATCTTGACGAATCACGATCAATGAAATTTCGGACATATTCTGCCATATATAACTTTTCCCTTCCATCTTTAGACCTTCTCTTATTTTATCTGGTTTCCAAACCCATTAGCTCAAAGGAAAGAGATCATTTTTTTTTAAAACATGCACAGGCCGTCGGTCTTACAACGTCCCTAACGTCGGTCAGATGGCATCCTTGTCGTTGGTATATAACTGATTGTCGCTGAACCGATGTTTCCAGTCGTCGGTCTTCCGATGTCCCTAACGTCGGTCACATAGCATCCTTGTCATTGGTATATAGTTGATTTTCTCTACACCAACGTTGCTAGCCATTGGTCTTCCAACGTTCGATTTCGTCGGTCACATGGCATCCTTGTCATTGGTATATAGTTGTTTGTCTCTCTATCGACATTGCCAATTGCCGCGATTCTGATGTACCTAACGTCGATCATATGGCGTCCATGTTGTTGAGACCGCCGAAATGGGACATCATAATTTCGAGGTCTTTGGCGTCGCTGTAGCGATGCCTATATGGGGTTTGGACAGTCAAATCCAAGATGACACGTGTCCGTATTAAACGTCACAACAGAGATGATACCTATGGTGTTGGAAAATCAACGCCACATGAAATGACGTTTGCGGGGGTTCGTTGTTTTTTGTTCTCTCGACAATATAAAGTGGCAATTGTGTCGAACGCACCATCAAAATTTGACCCAAATGAATTAGTGAGTAGCACCACTTTTTGAAATTGCCAAAGGGAGGATATTTTTAAGTTTGGAATTACTATGTGTTGACAGGAGAAATTGACCGTCCGTCAACTGGAAGAGTGGATCCGGTCCGGGGTTGTCTAAATAACCCAAGCTGTTTGGGATAACCCACCCTGATGGGTTTAGCGGCTCCGTTAGCCGATATAAGTCCTAAGGAAACAAAAGAAAACTATTCTAAATTAACTAATCTAACTAAAAATAACTATTAAAACAAACTAATAAACTAATCTAACTATTATATATACGATCTACTATCTAATACTGTGCTAACTCTAAGAAATTAAATATCTAATTACTAAAAGAAATAAATCTTATTCACAAATGTACAATATTTACAATTTACAGATTTGAATGGAAACCTGAAAAACTCATTTGTATTCTGTCCTAAGACAACGAGAGCTATTGTTTTTTGATTTTTACAATTTTATGAAAAAGAAATAAAATAAAAGCTAACTAAACTAAACAACTAAAATACTAACTCTAACTACGAATCTAAACTACACATATATCTAACTAAACTACTTAAATTATACTAACAAATTAACTATTAAATAAATAACAAACTGACCTGAAGAAACGCTCCAGGTTTGTCCTGTATATAATGATGGTCTTAGCTGATCGGAGGGAGGAAACCCACACCGGATTATCCACGAGCTTCTCGTAAATGGAAATCTGTAGTGCTCTTTAAATATAATTATAGGACAAACAAGACATAAAAATTACAGCAATATTATGATTTATAAATCTTCACAGTTAGATAAATCCGTATGAAAAGATCTATACAAAATGATTCAATTAACAAAGAAGAAAAATCCGTCATTTATTAACTGAAAAAAAATAATTGCTGTACTTTTAAATAATGAAAGAGATTAGATATGGATAGCACATTAATCAAATCATATCATCCTGCAATGGATTATGATAGCTAAAGTAGTCTATAATCAATTGCAAAACGACATGTATAAAACTTGAAACAAAAGTTTGATATATTGAAAGTGAAAGCTGTTACAAGACATCAACTCTTGTCTCAGTTTGTATCATAAATCCATAGCCTGGTTCTCCCACAAGTGATGATGATTCTTATTACAAAAATAATAAGTATTTAAAGACCTCCCACAAGGTAAAACATCCCTGTGGAAGTTATCAAAACTGTTTACGCAAATCTGGGAAAATATCCCAAGTTTCTATCTCTAACTCAAACTAACAACTTAAAAATAAAACTATATCACACAAATATCTCCTAGACTGCCACAGCATGCCCAATGCAATTCGAATATGCCTGAAAGAGGACAAAAATGGATAAGTTAAGAGGATATTTTGTTGATAGAATTGATAAAAATCTAATTCTAAAGACTAGCTACAGAATCTTGCGATTCTGTAGTTCGTCTAAATCAAACACAGAATCGTTTTAAAAATCAATTCGAATCTTTTAAAAACATATTCAAACTATGAAAAACATTTGATTGCTAAAAGCATCATGCAAATCGACACTTGTATGCAAATTGAACAAACTAAATTAAATGATAACAGAGATGGATGCACTCTGTTTAAATCATTACCACCAATTCGGGTATACAGAATCGTATTGGGTAACCAAATAGTAATGAAATCATTTCATGGACCAATTGAAATCAACACAAACAGTTGCTTCAACTATCCACAAGATCACTTTGAATCCAAAATAAATCAACAGGATCGTTTTCTCAAATTGATAACACTATATTAAAAATAAACAAACGATCCATGCTATTAGCGAATCAAATCGAAACTGGTATGTAAATTATCACAAACGAAATCATAACAGAATTAATTGGTTGATAATAGGATCTGTGGGACTCGTCCAACGTTTTTTATTGCCAATTGGGGCAAACAAAATTGATTGACATTCAACGAAATCATTACTTGAATAAATTTCAAAAATGGACTATTAGCTGAGTTTTCTCTTACGAATTCAACAGCGACGAAATCGTTTTTGGAAATCAAAACAAATAACGCAGTATCAAATCTACTTTCGATATCAATCTAACTCAAAACAAGCAATCGTGCAAACTCAAAACATACATCAATCAAATCAAAACGAATCGAAACAGTTTGTGTTTGTTACAACCGTTATGAATCAACACAAGTCCATGATTATAGTAAGCATATCTTTTGCATAGGTCAAAGACATTTAAAATCCAATCGAGAATACTAATTCAACACAGAATAGAGTCGTTTCGAATTTATTAGGAGCAAACGAAATTAGAATCAAACCAAATCGACTATCAAACATAATTGATCCACAAACAAACAAACTGAATCAAAATCAATGAATCGCTTGTACTAAACTGGGCACGACAAATCGCATAATCAAATCATATGTACATTTAAATTTAGTAAGATGAATCTATTGTACAGGATCCACATATAACTGTTTTTGATAATCAAACTATGACAGAGTCATTTCGAATAATGGACAGAGCTAATCGAAAACCAAAACTCGATTCATTATATTAATTCAAGCAATTCATAAAATGAAATTGATATCGAAACTCATACCTAGATAATCAACAGACAACTTGATCATAACAATTTGGAATTGACGAAGGATGTAGCCGATTCGACATTCCTAAATACGATGGAACCAATGGTTTTCTGCTTCTTGTCATTAGATTGAAGCTTGTCCCTTTCATTTGTCAACACTGTAACTTGGTTTTCCAATGATTTGATTTTCGACTGTAACAAGGGAACGTCGGTATAGTAGCGTTCCAGCCACACATTCCATTGGTTACATGACGACTGTCTGAGATTCGAAATTGCAGGTGAGGGTTTGTTTAAATCACTGAGGGTTTCATTAGGTAGCTTGATCCCTGGGTAGATAGGATTTTTCTTTAGGCACAGGGGAAAATTAGAAACGAAGTCATAGGGTGGCTCGGAGCATAAGCCATGGGAGTAAGGGTACTCTCCAGCTAGGAAGCGCTCGATATCAGAGTCCGAGTCTTTGCTGAGGACTATGGGATTTTGATCAACACTAGGTTTAGGTTTATTTTGGGTAAGTCTCGATATTAGTCGAGCATTATTTTTACCTTTGCTATCAATAGTAGGGTTACCCTTGAATTTCTTGCTCACATGATTTTTTACAACCTCAACCTTGTCTGTTATAATGTCGGGTAGGTCAATATCAGGGCTGACCGAGGGTTTGGGAGAGGGTAGAAGGGAATGACAAGGCACGGGTGGCTCGACCTTAGTCTCACTGACCACAGACTTATCCATTTGGATGGACTCTGAATCAACAAAGCCATTTCGAGAGAGAAAATCTTGCCAACTATCGCCGTGGAGTTTTAAATGATGAACGACGATGAGTTTGATCAGGCCATGGTGAAACAAGCTACTATCAGCCTTCTCTCGTTTAAACCTCTTAGCCATTTTGTAAAGACTATGCTGGAAATAAAATGGCATGTTCAATGGATAACCCATGAAATTCATTAACAGTCGAAGGTGATAAAGAAAAACCAATCCATACCGACCCTCACAGGTCACAAATTGTTTAACCACTATCAAAAGATCATGCCACCTTGGTTTAAGCATGAAAATAGGCATACCTTTGTCACAGGATGTGACCTTTCGTGATACGAATAGTAATGGCCATGACACCTCATCAACTTTAGAGTTTTTAAACCATCGCTGGCTCGTGGCTGCTAATCCTGTGGCAGAGCTAATGAACTCTTCACTGATTTCAAGCTGAATGTCACCTACTTTGGCCCTACACCCATCAAAGGTAAGGGCAAATTACTGTGCAATAAACATATTAAAACCCTCGAACCTATGTACAAACATGAACCAACCATTATCTTGTAAATCTGGGCATTATCAAACAATAGAAGGGCTTGACTACCGTTCGGCTCTATTCGCACCACCGGTGCCATAGAGAGGAGCACGCGGTAAGTGATGTGAACGAGCCAGGGTGTGAACGCAACCTACGCAGGGGAAGAACGCTCAAAGGATTACGCGATGCTAGCAAAGGTGAAACAGGGATAGGGGTAAACATTAATGACATATCGTGCGAAGGTGGTGGAGCTGGTTCATATATGCATGACAGTCATATCTACAGTACAACCACCAGTGCAAATAGCTATTCAACCCATTATTGTATAGGTTAACGATTATGCCATTTTCCCAACCAATGAAATCAATGGTAAGTGTATTAAACATTCGCGCGATCAAAAGTTATAGTTTTAAAACCAAGTAAACAAATTGAAACCAATACCAAGTGTTGTATGAAACGATTCATACCAAGGGTTTAATCATAACACCAATGCTTTTTCATATAACCAATATGCCAAGTGAATTGATCCAATAACATGTAAATCCAATCGCCAATGCATCACAAAATCAATCACTCATGAAACGAAATTACATAATCAATCAAAGAATGTCAAATGAGTACAGATCAAAAGGTTTTTCCAACTGCATAATGATAAGTAAAATGTAAACGCAATGGGCATATCGACAAGAATGATAACGAAAATTCAGTGAAGATTTTAATGCGACTTCGAAAACCAATTTTTCACGCTTACAGTCGTGAAAACAAGAATGAAGGTAAGTGTGTAAATAGCGCAAACAATAAAAGTGTCGTTTTATTCAAGGATTGCGACGAAAAATTAAGGTTTGCAAAACACTGGTGTAGGCAGCTTATGAGATAGTAGAAAAATGTGAATTGGCTGCCAACAATGGGGACACACTGGTAGAAGAAATTATCTCTGCCTAAAAGAACAAATTCAGATTAGTACAACAAAGATAATTCCAACTCAAAAATAACAACCAGAAAATCGTGTAAACATCATCATTAACCAATTATTCCAGCAGTGTTTTAAAAGATGAAAAATGATAACAGTCTTAAGACCAGTGAGTCACGATATTAAAGTTAAAATCTCCAATACTGTTGACAGAGCCACTGCTACCAGCAGGCATCCATAGCCTCGACAGGGTTTCCATTTAACCCACTCTGACATCTGTATCCTGCCAAGAAGTTCTAGATCAGAATAAAGGACATTTTATGGTTAAGAGGTTTCTTATTTGCAAATTTTCATACACTCGACATTGCTTCACTGCCAGCAGGCCTGTTCAGTACCCCGACGAAGTTGTCTTGGTGTCATGCATGCATTTACCTGCTGCCAACAGACCTGTTCAGTATCCCGACGGGTTTACAAGCACTTCCCACAGCTCTATTAATGATTTATTTGTGTTTTTTTTTTTCTTCAAAGATATATAGTTGAGTGGGGTGACGCTGAAAATCATGATATTTTAACACATTTTTTTCCGACCTCAGTGGAATTTTTTTAGAACTATCCTTTATTAAAATCCAGAAATGTTTCATTTACAGAAGAAACTTTCTAAGGTAGGCAGACATCTTCTGAGTCATTCCCTTAAGGAAAAGGGACAACGTAAAAAGATAATAGATGATCATGACAGGCTTTACTCGGAGATCGAAATCAGTCAACTTCTTTCAAACAATAGAATTTTTGCCAACACAGATATAAATTTCAGAAATATACAATTGATGTTTAAACAATTTTCTCAGCAGTTATTTCAGCGAAGGAATTTTCTGTTTTCTTTGTCTGAATAGCTCAGTATACAGGTATGTGTATTTCCAAAAACACAAACTGATAAACTCAAAGGGGAAATAAAAAAAAAAAAGAAAAAAAAAAGAAAAAAAATCAAAATATGTACATAATATACAAGGGTTGTTGTCAAGAAAAGTATCTTTTCAAGGCTTGGCCATTCACCGGATAGGTGTCAGGCTGCCCTTCTAGATTTTGCAATCGAAAAGAACTAGGACCCAAATTTTCAGCAATTAAAAATAGTCCAAGCCATAAGTTTTGAAATTTCGTGTGCTCTCCCTTTCCCTCATGCGATTTGTCCCATTTCAAGACGAGATCACCTACTTCGAAATTCCTATCAGAAGCAGAGTTAGAATCAAACCAGCTTTTAACCAATAGTTGATGTTGATCTAACTTAAGTTTAGCTTGGGCTCTTACCTCTTCTAGCTTCATCAAAGCGTTAATTCGGTTTTCCAAAGGGGGACAATCTTCTTCTTGGATTTTTTGTGATAACTGTAGTGAAGGAAGAAGAATGCGAGGTGGCAGAATTGCTTCTCTGCCATAAACGAGAAAAAAGGGGGAGTTGCCTACAACATCTTTTGGCGTTACCCTATCATCCCACAACATGTTTAACAGTGCATTGTGCCAGTTTTTGTGATTTTCAACCACCATTCTCTTGATGATTTTAATCAAGTTCTTGTTTGTTGATTCTGCCAATCCGTTGCCCTCAGGGTAATAGCTAGTAGAATACTTCAATTTAATTCCTTTTTCCAAAGAGAACTCACTCATCTCAAGAGAGGAAAAGTAAGAAGTGTTATCGAATACTAAACAATCAGGGATACCAAAACGAGTGATAATATTCGAATTTAGAAAGACAATTACCTGAATGGTGTTGACA
>ML792617.1:127049-146620 GCA_009831015.1 Picea engelmannii
TTGGACACCTAAATTTTGATCATATTGTCAAACTGAATAATGAAGGTGTTGTGAAAGATCTTCCAAGAATATCTAAGCCTCATAACTCTGTATGTGAATCATGTCAAATGGGGAAGATGACTCATGCTCAATTCAAATCGAAGAGTTTCACATCTTCAGGGAAACCACTTCAACTTGTTCATATGGATCTATGTGGACCATCACAAAAGGAAGGAACTGGAGGAGAACATTACTTTATGCTGGTCATTGATGACTTCTCCAGACTTACGTGGGTTGCCTTTCTGAGAGAAAAATCTTAGGCGTTTGAGAAGTTCAAAATGTTTAAGGCATTAGTTGAGAATCATAAAGGAAGGAAATTAAAGGAAATTCACTCAAACAAAGGAGGAGAATTCCTTTCAAGAGATTTCAAATAATTTTGTGACAGACATGGAATTAAAAGAGAATATATTATTCAAGGTACTCCCCAACAAAATGGAGTTGTAGAACGCCAAAATAGATCAGTTCAGCAGATGGCAAGGGCTATGATGAGTGAAAGGGGAATTTCACAAAACTTTTGGGTGGAGGTTGTTCACACGGTTATTCATATTCTGAACAAAGCGCATCTAAGGCCGAACAGTGATAAAACTCCATATGAGTTGTGGTTTGGTCGACCTGCATCAATCAAGCACTTCAAAGTATTTGGAAGTAAATGCTACATCAAAAATAATGATGATCATCTCAGAAAATTTGATGGTAGAGTTGATGAAGGTATCTTCTTAGGATATGCAACTAACAGTAAAGGATACAGATGCTTTAACAAAAGAATGCATAAATTAGTAGACTATATTGATGTTCGAATTGATGAAGAAGCTCATGTGAAAGATCAATAGAGAATAATCACTAAGTCAGATGAAAAAGATGATGAGAATAATGAAAATGAAGAACAGAAAATCTCAAAGTCACAAGAAGATGATGAATCAGAAGGAGAAGAGACACCCAGACAAGAAGAGTCGGGACAAAAATCAGCATCAAATCCTTCCTCCAGAATTACTCAAAAGAATCATCCTGAAAGTAAGATAATAGTGAGAAAGACAAAGGTGTACAAACCAGGAGAAGGATAATCAAAGACATCTAGCAATCACATATAGCCTTCATATCCATGGTGGAACCCAAGAAATTTAATGAAGCCAGTAAAGATGTAAATTGGTTAAAATTAATGAATGAGGAGCTGGATCAGATTGAAAAGAATGACACTTGGGAACTCGTTCCTATGCCAGAAAATAAAAATATAATAGGATCCAAATGGGTCTACAAAAATAATATGAATGAGAAAGGAAATATTGTAAGAAATAAGGTTGGATTGGTCTACAAAGGATATGCTCAAATAGAAGGACTGGATTTTGATGAAACATTTGCACCTGTAGCAAGATTAGAAGCTATTAGAATATTTCTTGCCTATGTGTGTCATAAAAGGTTTAAAGTCTATCAAATGGATGTCATGTCATATTTTCTAAATGGAGATCTAAAATAAGAAGTCTATATGGAACAACCAAAGGGTTTCTAACTATCAGATAACCTTGACTTTGTCTGCAAGCTGAAGAAATATTTATATGGGTTGAAACAAGCTCCTCGTGCCTAGTATTACAGACTGGATAAGTATCTTTAAGACAAAGGATTCAAGAGAGAAATAGTTGACAGCAATCTATATATCAAAACAAAGGATAATGATTTGCTCATTGTGTTGGTCTATGTAGATGGCATCATCTTTGGAAGTAATAATGCTTCAATGGTACAATGGTTTGCTTCTGCCATGCAGTTTGAATTTGAAATGTCTATGATAGGGGAGCTGACATTTTTTCTTGGTCTGCAAATTACTCAAAGGTCTGAAGGAATATTTCTTTCTTAAGAGAAATATTGAAAAGGTTTCAAATGGAATATTATACACCTGTGAGCACACCTATGGTCACTGGATGCAAGCTAAGAAAGGATAATGACTCACTTGATGTTGATTAGAGTTCATATAGGTCTATGATAGGCAGCCTGTTGTACATCACACCATCTCATCCAGACATAATGCATGTTGTTGGAATGGTAGGAAGGTATCAATATTCACCTAAATAGATTCATTTGATAGCTATCAAAAGAATATTCAAATATTTGAAAGGAATGATGAACTATGGCCTATGGTATCCTAGGAATCAGAATTTTCAATTATCATTCTATTCAGATGTTGATTGGGCTAACTGCATGGATGAAAGGAAAAGCACAAGTGGAGGTGCATTCTTCTTAGGAGATTCTCTTGTAGCATGGTTGAGAAAGAAGCAAGGTTCCATTTCCTTATTGACTACAGAAGCTTAATACATTGCAGTTGCCACTTATTGTACCCGAGTATTGTGGATGATTTAGACACTTGCAGACTTGGAGGTAAAGTATATTGCACCGATCCCAATTCATTGTGATAATACTAGTGCAATTGGTGTGTCAAAGAATCTTGTATTTCACTCCAAGACCAAGCATATACCCATCAATTATCACTTCTCGAGGGAACATGTAAACAACATTTTCATTTCTTTGCATTATATTCCATCGAAAGATCAGATTTTTGATATCTTAACTAAACCTCTTACAAAATCTCAGTTTGAGTATGTACGCCAGAAGTTGGGCGTGACCTTGTTATCAAGTTAAAATAGTATATCTAATCAGGGGGAGAGTGCTCATAGTATATCTAATCAGGGGGGGAATGCTTATTGTATCTCTAATCAGGGGGAGAATACAGTCACTCTCATTTTTCTTTGACATTGATGTCAAAGGGGTAGAAAAGTGTGGTCTGGATGCTACAGTTGGAGGTCAAGGAAGAATAGTGCAGCTTTTCAGGGTTGCCATCAATGCCAAAGGGGGAGATTGTTGGCATGTTTATAGGAAGATTTTTCTTGTCATCGATGGAAAGAACAGCAGTGAAACCAAACCTTGCGTAATAATATTTTGCAAGGAGTGCATATATCCACAATTTGACTAAGTGTCGAAGTGACTCTTTAAGTTGTCGAGAGAGCAGAAGACGAGAAAGCTCAGAAGAGATAGCGCTTTCCAGAAGTGTTGACGAGGTCCAAGAGATGGACTCGCAGGAGGAGAAAAGGTTGAGACCCTTGAACACTTAGAAATCCTTCTAAGTCATAGAGATCAGAAGCTCAGGAGAGAGGGTGACAATGACCATAGGATCACAACATAGAGGACCAACAGTCGTCTGATCGAAACAAGGTGCACGAGCCTTAAGGCTTTGCACATGCAGGAGAGATAACTTACCAAAGTTTCAAAGTCCCGAAATAGTTTGGGACCATCCATCATCAAGGAGGAAAGGTGGCATAAGATCCACAACTCCAGAAGTTCATGGATCAAAAGGAGGTGAAAAAACCGAAGTAATTTGAGACTGTTCATCACCAAGAGGAGAATATGGCTTGCTGATCATCAGGAGATACATGCTAGCATACCGTGAGTTCAGGAGGGAGAAAATTTTGAGATTTGAAATCCCCAAAGCCCAGAGAGATGGAGATCTGAAGTAAATTTCAACCGTAATATCCAAAGGGATACATGGCAATGAATTGTGAGCTCCATAGAAATCATTTTGAGAGTTTCAGTTTGAGATTTTAAATTCCCAAAGCCCAGAGAGCCGAAGAGTCAAAATAAATTCTTAACCACTGGATCGTCTGAAGTAGATCTCAGTCATTAGATCATCTGAATAATATCTCAAGCATTAGATCGTTCGAAGTGAATCTAGGTCATCTGATCCAGAAAAGACGTGGTGTAAACCTGTGGACTCAGGGTAAAGACCCGAAGTAAGCCTCAACCGTCCGATTCAAGAGGACACGTAATAGGAATCTGAATACTTTGAGGGGAAGTTAAGTTTGATACTTGATATTTCAGAAGTCTAGAGACCCAAAGGAGATCTCGATCATTGATTGAGAAAGGGGCTGTAGAACTGTTGATCTGGTTGAAAGGTCAAATTCCCAAAGTAGAGGCAGATTCGTTGATTGAGAAGGATAGGTGTCCGCAGATCATCGACTTCAGAATATTGACGTACAGAGAAAAAAAGGATTTGAGAGTTGAAACTTCTGAAGCCTGGATCATGAAATAAATCATAGTCATTGATTTAGGAAGGTAAGATCTAATCCACAAAACTTGAAAGAAAAAATATGAATCGTCAGTTCAGGAGCACCATCAAGATCGTGAGATCGACGATCCCGTCGCATTGCAGGGATTGAAGGTGCCTGAACTTTAATAAGTTGAGGGCAGGCCGCAATCGAAACCAAGGTTTTGGAGAAAGTACATGTGGATGCTCGAGGTAAATTGTGAGGTGAAAAGTAGTTTGATTCAAACCACCTTTGGATGCGCTCACAATAACGTGGTCACATCAGATCATCGCCCAAGGTCATATCAAAAAATGGAGCTAGCGCTCGCTAGACCGAGATCGGGAAGTGCCTTTTGAATAGGATTTTGGTCATCGTCGGTGGTCATATGAAGGAAGGGGCTTAGAAGCCAAAGAAGTCAAAAATGACTGACTGTAACTATCAGAGAAGCTGAAGAGTTGTGACTACCAGAGAATCCAAAGAATATTTGGATAAAGGCCACTGATGATGAAAGAATTCAGCATAACTGCCAGAGAAGACAAAGAGTTGTGATGATGATCATGCAGAGGACTTGGCATGAGAAATACATGCAGAACAGAGAAGAGAGTTTGCTTTTTCGATAGCTATGCATGTGGGTAGAAGCAGATGGAGTGCATGAAGTGAAGATCATAGACATAGCTCATAGTATGCAGAGGAAACATAGAACATAAAAGGGAGAAGAGAAGTTGAACAAGGTGTGCGCAAGAGGAAAAAGAGTAGATCATAGAAGCAAAAAGATACAGAAGTGGAACAGAGCATAGAAGCTGAAGAAGGTAGAGGATACATGGAGTTGTAACACACCGTATCATAGACAGAGAAAGTAATTAAAGTTTTGTAAGATTCAATCAGGGTGGTAGGGTGGTGCTAGGGAGGATTGTAGTCCTCTAAATTCTAGTTAGAATATAGAAGAATGTGTGCTCGTTTTACCATTGACGATACCCTTGTCACCCAACCATAGGCCGAAGACACCCTCCAAGCACCTTAACCTTGACTGAGAATTACTCTGGAAGCAAACCCTAGGCTAGATAGACAAACAAGGTGTAGTGCATCTTCCTCCAAGGATAGTGCACCAACAATAGCTGATCAGATAGTCCAAACCCTAACCAAGAGATAGTCCAAGCCAATATTGAAACTGCTAGTAGCAACAGCTGCACCTGCAGCTCTCCTCCACACGTGCGCACCAAACTGGGAACTGCAGTGTGCACCACTTGTTGTCTACAATTCTGAGATGTGTCAAAATGAGAACTGGCACCCTGTATTTATATTGGTTATGCTAGATTTGCTAGGGTCGACTTCTCCTTCTGGATATGTGTCTGTTCAGTATATTATTATTATTTTTGGCCAACTTCTTCTCTTGGAGGCTAATAACCTAATATAAATTATCTTCTTGAGCCGCAATACTTCTAGGGTTATTAGCCAATTCATTAGGGTTTTCTCTTGCTTTTCAGAGTCTTCTATTCTCGTCAGGTTCACACATGGAGGTAAGTACCTCCCACAACTACCATAATATTAACACTCCCTCCTAGTTAGGGAGGTATTATAGGTAATGGTATTGAGCACAAAAACATACCATTTACCCGGTAGCATCAATATAGTCGTCTAGACTATATCATGACTAGATCATGAGCATCACCGTCACCATCAGCGGCATCATCTCTTGAAATCATACTTCATCTGAGTAATTAGACATGATGTTGGATAAGTCACTCACACCATAGAGTGATACAAGAGCCACTCTTCTAATCCAGAGGAGTAAATGCTCTGAACCAATTTCCGTCTGGAAAATCTTTGTTCATCATTCATCTGGATGGTGATTATTTCCAATAAACTGTTGATAGTCTCCAAGGCAGTTAGAACAAAAATAGAACACAATTGTGCCTATCCATAGTAGTACATAACTACAATCCAGTGGTATACTACCACACCAAGTAACACACAAGTATTTGACCAGCAACGTATGGTTGCGAATAGTGGAACATATCCACCACAGTAGTCCTCATCTACTGTCAAACAGTCTTCATAACAAATATCTGATAGCAAACTGCATAGAAACAATGTTATGATATAAACTGATTTGTCTGGGCCAATCTTTCACTCACATCTGTGAGCTCTGAAAGAATATCTGCCTCAAAATAGTGGAACATATCCACCACATTAGTATATCTCTACTGTCTGGAGATAGGTAGTCTACATAAAATTCATCTAATTCCATCCTGCATAGAAAATATTATTAAAAATAAACTGAATCATCTGGGCTAATCTTTCACTCACGTTTGTGAGATTTGAAAGAATATCTACCCTCATCAACAATGGGCTATCTACCCTATTCTTCTCAAACAAGGAAGAAGGATTGTTTCTGATTTCTAAGTATGGACCATTCCTCACCCTGGGCCATTCTCCCTACGCTAATCAAAGTGCACCCTGGACAGAATGTATAAACCCTAAGGAATGTCTGAGTCTGGACCATGCCTCACCCTGGGCCATTCCTCCTACACTAATCAAAGTGCACCCTGGAGAGAATGTATAAACCCTAAGGAATGTTTGTCCTGGACCATTCCCTGCCCTAGTCCATTCCTCCTACACTAATCAAAGTGTGCCCTAGAGAGAATGTATAACCCTAAGGAATGTTTGTCCTTGATTGCTGAGCCTGGACCATTCCCCACCCTGGGCCATTCCTCCTACACTAATCAAATTGCACACTGGAGAGAATGTGTAAACCCTAAGGAATGACTGTCCAGACCATTTCCTCTGTTAACCACAAGAGGAAAATATTGTCTTGCATCAACCTCCAAAATGGACCATTCCTCATGTTAACCACAATGATAAATCGATGTCCGGCGAGGCGGGCCAGTCTTCTTGAGTAACCCTCAAGAAGAGAGACTGCCCTAGACCACTCCCCATGTTAACCACAATGGGAAGTCACTGTCTATGATACATCAGCAATCAGACTACTTCCCATGTTAACCACAATGGAAAGTGATTGTCCATTAGAAGTCTCAATCCACTTTTCGAACAGGAAAGCATCTGTCCAAGATGGACTATTTTTCAAATTTAAGGATGAATGTCTTCAATAATGTTTTCAGTGCTCCCTCCTAACTTGGAGAGTCATTTCTTCCTTTTCAAATAAGAAGGAAGTTGTTTCCATGAGTTCCATCTTGATTTCGCAAACTCTTTCATCTTAGATAAAAGCTTTGCCAAAATGTATGCTTATCTGCTCATCTGTGGAGATATGTATTGGAGAGATCATTTCCTCCTTTCTGGACTTCATCATGGATAATGTAATGCTTGATTCCAAATGTACTTTAGTATGGAACACTGTGAAGGCTTCATGTAGATATGAACAATAGAGTATATCATAGTTGGAGAACTGGAACATATCTATGTGGCACTTCTTCTATCATCATGAGATCTGATTTACTGAGTAGTCATCTTTATAGGAAATCTTCACCATGATTTTGTTGTGCACTGGAGGTTCTCCACCAAGTTATCTTCTTCTATCTGCATACAAGGGTCTCTTTCTGGTATGCCTCAAAGTCTTGAGATTTCTCTTCATATGCTCTTCATTCAACTTCTCTAGAGAACATTCTTTGCATTCATCTGATGTAGAACTCCAACTCATGGATGTTGCGGATGATATAATGACTCATGTAGTGATATGTCTGGTGTATTGGAGCAAGTAATCATCATAGTCTTCTCCCTCCATCTGGGATAACCTCTGGTTCTAGATCTTGCAATTCTTTCATTCATAAGTCTTCCATACACTGTTCTTCATCACAACTTTCAGTTCTTCTACTTGATTGCTTCTAGTGAGTTCATATCAGGCTGGTAATCTTGCGATTCTTGATACAATGACTGGTTGTTCTGGTTCCTCTTTCTTTCTTAGAATCTTCGTGTTCTTCTTCATGTTTTTCTTTAGCTTTTGGGTCTATGGAGTTTCTTATAAATTCCATGCTCTAGAGACTCCACTACTTCCTTTCATCATAGGATCATGGATTTGGATGTACAACCAGGAATACTTTAAGGCTTCTCTTCGAAGAAGTCTTCTTCTATAGTTGAACTAAACACGTACTATATTTTATGGCTACTACCATGGATATATATATATATATATATATATATATATATATATATATATTTCATCATCTTCAATGGATCATATGATTAGCTCCCTCCTAATCCTTGCTTCTTGTATAAGTGCATATAATCGGATCCCTCTATCTAATAGAGTCCATTTTTCCATCTGCATCCTTATTGTCTTCTACGATATATAATTTGCTCTTTTGTTTAACAAGGTCCACGCTTCTGTCTTGTTGTCTTCTACAAAATGTCATAAGTCTTTTACCAATTTCCTCTCGATTGCTGACTTTTTTTGGTCTTTACTTCTTCTAAGTTTCTTCAAGATTGATTCGGCTTATCTTGCAATAGCTTCCATATGATTTGTATTTCACTCTTTCATGTGTATTATCTAATGATATTTATTTTCATCTTGTTTGTTCTTCCCTAGGTATAGTTCTTCTTGGAACACATTATCTTCCAAGAGATAGATATACAAGATATGTATAGGGACAATGCGAACAAGATATGTACAGGGAATAAGAAGAGTGTTGTTACCTTTTTAGAAGAAGAAGTCTCTTCCATCCTGCTTAGTCTTCTTTGTAGGTTCCTTTTCTTCAGAAATCAATGCTTTTTGTTTCTCTTTCCTTTTCTTTAGCTCAGGACACTGATTCTTGTAGTGACCATACTTTCGACAGTTGAAGCATTGCACTACTGAAATGTCTTTCTCTTGATTTGGCTTCCTCCTTGAACGAAACTTCCTTTGTTCCTGAAGTTCTTGAATCTTGCTGTGAAAGCTTGATCGTCGTACTTCTTTTGGGGTTTCTCTTTTGCATTGATCCTTGATTCTTATTGAGCACAGCAAGTCCAAAGTTCTTCAAATGTTAGGTGCTCCTTCCTTGTGTTCATGCTTGTGGTAAATGCATCCCATGTCTTGGGAAGACCATTGAGTACTATGTTCACCAATTCCTTTTTTGAAGTGATCTGTTCAATAGTTTGTAGTTGATCTCTTAACTGGGAGATCCTTAAAAAGTATGATGTTATGTTGTCATCATCATTCATCTTCATGTCACAGAACTCATTCTTCAAACTCATAACTTGTCCGATGTTTATGACTGAGAAGAGATTTGTTAAGGCATCGTACATCTTCTGCGATGAGTCAAGATGGGAGATGTAGGGTATCAAGTGGTCTCTTATAGAATCCACTATGATACTCATGGCATTGATGTCAACATCTTTGAACTTCTCCATAGTTGCAATGTTCTATGTTTCCTTCTCTTTTCCTTCTTCAAACTATGGCTTCACGATCTTTCCTTTCACGATATCCAGCACTTTATTCTTGGTAAGGATGAGGTTGATCCTTATCTTCCATGCTCTGAAGTTAGAGCCTCCATCTAACTTGTTCTCAGACTTCATAGAGTTCGTCATGGCTTGCTTGACTTGGTCAAACCCTAGATTTGACCAAAAATTCAAACTTCACGTCTTGGCTTGCTGAGAGTATTAGGAGATGCGTTAGGCTAGAGCGCACTGATCTATCCGAAGATTAGTTCAATCCATTCACTTTAAGGTGCCTCAACGAGAGGATTAGGGTTTCTACAACTGCTCCTGCTAGTAACCCTAGCGGCAGTGTCTTTCGAGCTGCTTCTGCTAGTAACCCTAGCGGTAGTTCCTCAGCAAGCTTAATATCCTAGAGACTATGTTTCCTTCCGGCATTTAGAATGAATGAAGGAGGTGTGGGCCCATAACCTATTAGAATATAGAAGAATGTGTGCCCGTTTTACCATTGATGATACCCTTGACACCCAACCATAGGCCGAAGCCACCCTTCGAGCACCTTAACCTTGACTAAGAATTACTCTAGAAGAAAACCCTAGGCTAGATAGCCAAACAAGGTGTAGCGCATATTCCTCCAAGGATAGCGCACCAACAATAGTTGATCAGATAGTCCAAACCCTATCCAAGAGATAGTCCAAGCCAATACTGAAACTGCTAGCTGCAGCAGCTACCCCTGCAGCTCTCCTCCACACGTGCACACCAAACTGGGAACTGCAGTGCGCACCACTTGTTGTCTACAATTATGAGATGTGTCAAAATGAGAACTGGCGCCCTATATTTATATTGGTTCTGCCAAATTTTTTGGGGCCGACTTCTCCTTCTAGATATGTGTCTGTTCAATATATTATTATTATTTATGGCCGACTTCTTCTCGTGGAGGCTAATAACCTAATATAAATTATCTTCTTGATCTGACAAGACTTCTAGGGTTATTAGCCAACTCATTAGGGTTTTCTCTTGCTTTCCAGAGTCTTCTATTCTCGTCAGGTTCACACGTGGAGGTAAATACCTCCCACAGCTACCATAATATTAACATGTGGTAGGTTGTGCT
Organism: Picea engelmannii; assembly: GCA_009831015.1. Lineage (NCBI taxonomy): Eukaryota > Viridiplantae > Streptophyta > Pinopsida > Pinales > Pinaceae > Picea > Picea engelmannii. The sequence goes on from ML792617.1 coordinate 137,628, forward strand.
AGGGAGGATTGTAGTCCTCTAAATTCTAGTTGATGCTAGAAGATATTCTTGGAGTTGGTGTTTCCATCTAGTTGGTGCTAGAGAAATCTGAGAGTTAGTGTTCTCTACAAGTTGTAGCTTTTTATTAAAGGTTTTAGCCTCGTATTTGAGTTGGTTCTCAAAGACTATGATTTACATGAAGTTTGGAGCTTGATTGACATCCAAAGAAGAAGAGGTTTTCTCCCTTTATGGGTTTCCTCATGAAAATTTGTGTCTCTGTGTATTCTGTGTGATTGATCAAATATTGTATATATATGCATGTTAAGTTATCAGTAACACATTAAATAATAATCTATAAAGATTCAGAAAAGAACAAGAAAATTTCAAGCTTATATTATAACTTATTCACACCCCCCCCCTCTCAGTTATATTTACAACAACTCCACCCAAGGTACCTTGTGACACAAGTCACGCGACGGATGGTTTGACAAATACTTGAGGGAAATACTTGGGCACTCCATCAACAAAGGAAAATTGACGAACGCATGGGGGTGCACTGAAGAGAGTCATCCTGACTCACCTAAGGAACATGTGCATCCAAGAGGATGATTCGGTTTGATAGATTGGGCGCACTGGCATGAGGGGTGCACCAATTTTGGGTGTGTCAGTCCCAAGGGGCACGATGGTTGACAAGCACATGGGTTTGTTTGGGAAACCATGTCCACAAAGAGACGCAACGATTCATTTTGACATGGGTTTGAAATGGGGTGTGACACCCCCAAAGGATGTGATGGTTGACGATGGTGACCTTTAGAGAGCCTATAAGAGAACAAGGGTGCACAACCAAGGAATACAAGTTTTGGAAAGACAATTAGAGCAAGAGAGCTCTTCAATTCTAAGGCAGATGAAGAGGGAAATCTCCCTCAAGGGGCCAAATCACTCCACATGGGAGGTTTTGTGTTTCCCTGAGGAGGATTTGGTGGACAGAGTTGGGTGAAATTATCTTGGGAAGATTTTGGCTAAGTATGGAAATGCAAGTCTATTGGAGGCATGTGTGAGGTAGAACTAAAATCTGTGAATTTTGTGGAAACTAAGAGACAAAGTCTGTGGGAATGAAAAGAAATAAAGTCTATGGTTGGGGGCACATATAAGGTGCACCATAGGTGGCTACAGAGATGGTTGTTATGGAGAGCCTTGGTGACGATCTATGTATGAGTTTCTTGGTGACGTGAGGAGAGTTGTTTGACTCCGCCATGTTGTAAATTGAGCCAATAGTGCTTATGTTGTAAAAAAAATTCAATAACAAAGACTTATTTGGGAATTAGGCATGATTCGTGTCGCCCGAGCTATATCTTTGTTTGTCTTTCATTTTTTCCAGGGTTCTCTTTGCTTCTCATGTTCATGGATGTATGCTTAAATATGACTAAGTGTTAAAGCAATTAACGAATGTCTAAGTATACAAGAGTTGCACTAGAGTAGGAGTGTGACTCGTTGGTATCCTAGAACAGAGTATGGGTATGCTCTGGGTGAAGAGGTGTAGTTTGGATGAAGTAACCTTGGCATTTCCAAGCAGCCATGCAAGAAACATCATAGTTTCTCACTCCCTCAAGAGGTGTGCGGTCAAAATATTCTTCTAAGCACACTATGGGGACGCAACACATAGAAAAAAGACACAAGATATGGTAGAGAAAATAATAAATGTTATATATCACTGATAATATCGTCACAATACACTACACTCCTAGGTTATCCCATAGAATGTTGTGTTCATATACATTAAATATATGTACCACTCTCTTCTCCATCTCATCTTACATTATATCTAATTACAACTTATATGGTTAAGATGGTTTGACCATGTCCTTCAATTTCAATCATTTTTTCAAGTTTTCAATGTGCTCTACAATTACCCTAGTCTACTTTGCCACTATGGTTCCCTGATCGGAATGCCCCCATCACTACAACAATGGTTGGAGGGTATTTGGACCCCTAGTCATATTTTGACGTGTACGCAGTAGCCTTCAAAATACTAATAGGATCGTTAGGAAAACCCACCCCTCACCCCATAGTGTAACAGTTCATGAAAAAATTGGATCATCTTCCTAAAATTGAAATCCCCCCCCTCTGTTGCTCACAATAAATCTCTTGCATATGCCTCCAAAGGACTAGTAGTTCAATTCACTGAATTACAGCCCTCGCCTCGGTAGGTGGAACTATGGATTGTGAAAAAATGGAAACCACTCATCGAAGGACGACTGAATCATTTTTTTGTGGTAAGGAATTCTACACTTTATTTTTTTAGTTCAAAAAATTTAGGGATCTTATGTTTCGAAGTGAACCATATTTTTGTGGATCAATGGGTCTTTATATGAATCGATGGACCCTAGATTTTGACTTGGAATGTAATATACCCATAGCAGTTCTAGTCTGGGTTCACCTTCCTCATCTCCCTCTTCATTTATAAGTAGATGATGCCCTAAAAAGTATTGGGAACTCATTGGGAAATTATATTGACAATTCTAAACCAAAGGCTCCAATTTTTTCTTGTGCTCAAATCTATGTAGAAGTAGATCTAGAAAAAGGGTTTCCTAAAGCAATAAAGTTAAAACTAGATTATTGGACTCGTATCTAAAAGGTATATTACAAGAAACTCCCATTTAAGTGAAATGCATGTCATGAATATGAACACTTCGCTCATAATTTCACTAAGAACAATCCAAAACAGACAGTTGTAGAAGCAGAACCGACAGATGACTAGAAACAACTACGAAAGAAATCCAATGCAGGGAGAAATAATCAACCATGTCCAACAATCTCTCCCCGTGCTTCAAACCCATCTCAAATTCATCCTACTATAGAAAAACCCATAGATACCATAAGCAATGTAAGGAACCCTAGAAAAATAAACCAAGAATAAACGCACCTCGGATCCTCCAATAAATTTGCAAGTCTAGGTGAAACTAATCTAGAAAAATAAGATGAAGAATCTCCTACACAAAATCCTAGCTCATCCAGCACCATCCTTTCAAATATCGAACCTCAAGTCAGAGAAGATGAAGAAGTTAACTCAGAAAAGGAAGAAATTCACAAAGAAACCACCAATACATAAATCGAGACAGTCAGAGGAGACAAAGTACCCCCTTAGGGGAAATCATGGCAATCCCCTGAGGAAGGAGAAATCCTAACATAAAGAACTATGAAATCTGATAGAAGGACAAATAAATACAAAAGAGAAGATGCAACAAACAAAGACAAATCCCTTGGAAAGCAATTCACATTAGAGAGTTCTCTCATATGGGTCAGAAAGGAGGCAGCAAAGGAACAAAATCACAAGTCCCCCCTATCACGAGTGGACGAGCTACCTCACCTCAAAATCAATGAAGATCCTCTCCTAGAATTGCAGAGGCTTCGACAAAAAGGCTAAGGTCGAAGCCCTAAGAGATCTTGTCAAATCCGAGAAGCCCTCTGCAATTCTCCTCCAAGAGACTAAATTGGAGGATTAGAATCCATACAATCAAGGAAAAAAGAATTTCATAATGGAGGAGGAGTAGAAATAAGCTCAGAAGGAGCATCGAGAGGAATCATGACCTTGTGGGATCCATCCCAACTTGATATTGAGCTAATTTTTGTTTAAAACATTGGTTACTTATTGTACTTTGCAATAAAGAAACTAGAAACAAACTTTCTATTATAAAACTATATATACCAAATAGATACATGGACAAAGTTCAATGTTGGAGATCTTTGTTATCCTTCAAATATAATATAGATATCCCCACATGTATAGTAGCTGGGGACTTTAATACAATCTTGCAAAACACAGAAAAGAGAGGGGGGAATTGTGTTAGAGAACCAATGTGGGAGATAATGGAAGATCTCGCCTCTGATTGGGATCTCTTAGATGTAAAACCTTGCAAGGGAAAGTATAATTGGATCAATAAACAATCATGGATTAGCCATATTGCAGTCTGACTGGACCACTTCCTTATCCACATCAATTACCAAATCTTACCCTTATCAATATCCTCCAATATCATTCCCTCTACAATATTTGATCACAAACCCATATCCCTCTCCTTGTCTACCCTAAAAAACTTTGGGTCCATGCCCTTCCATTTCAATCCATTATGGCTCCATAATTCCTCAATCGTCTCAATCATTAAAGAATCATGGAGAACCCTCATTCAATGATCCCCAAAATTCGTCTGGGAAAGTAAATTGAGAGCAGTCAAATCAACCCTCAAGTCATGGGTGAAGCTATCATACACACCTCGAAATTAGGAAAGACTCCAAAGAGTGTTGGAAATAGAGACTATTCAGTAGGAAATGGAAAATAGAGAAGTGGAAAAATCTCGTTACAGAGGGAAAGAGAAGCATATCAAAATCTACATATGTCCTTTTGAAAAGAAGAAGAAGAATGAAGGCTTAAATCACGCAGACTATGGCTTAAATCAGGGGAATCCAATTCTGCATATTTTGACAAATAGACACAACAAAGATGTCAAAAAAAATGTGTTCAAAAAATACAAACACCTACATGATAGACCTTAGAATACTTCACCCAAATTAAGGAAGCAACAATATCACACTACAGGAAAGTAAATTCACAAGAGCAGGAAGAGGAAGATGAAGGTGATCAGCAAACCTTGCTAGAAATTATCCCAACCTCTATCACCAAGGAGGAAGATGAATCCCTTATCAGAGAAATTAGTGAAGATGAAATTTCAAATGCCATATGGAGTTTGGGCTAAGATAAGGCACCAATGCCAGATAGATTTTCTATTCACTTATTTAAAGTTTTATGGGAAGTAATCAAATTTGATTTGAAAAGGATGATTAACTACACCTTGAGGAAAAAAAAATTGGAGGGGCTACAAACTCCACTTTCTTATCTCTCTTCCCAAAGGAGTCCAACCCCTCCAACTTTTCTAGATTCATATTGATTTCTCTTTGCAACTCAACATACAAGGTCCTTACAAAAATCATAACCAACAAAATAAAACCTCTTCTAGGAAAACTAATTTGAGAAAACCAAGGGGGGTTCATGGAAAACAAGCAAATTATACATAACATCATTTTGGTGCAAGAAGCGATATATGCAAGTCAAATAAATGAAGAAATGGGAATTGTCATAAAACTAGGTATGCAAATGAATTTGACAAAGTTAAGCATGCCTTTCTCTTCTCGGTGATGTGGAAATTTGGATTCTCAAAGAATTTGTAGACTAGATACAGTCATGCATTGGCTCTCCTTGGATAGCTCCACTACTCAATGGTAGACCATTTCAATTTTTCCAAGCCATCAAATGGTTAAGGCAAGGATTCTATGTGTGTGTGTGTGTGTGTGTGTGTGTGTGTGTGTGTGTGTGTGGAAGAATCATTGAGAAGAAAATTGGAAGAAGAAAGACTAATGGGACGACTCCCCGGTCTCCACCTAGAAAGAGGGATTAAAGAAATCAATCACTCGTAATTTGTAGACGACACCCTCCTTTTGGGTGCAGCGTCAACCATAATACCCAAAATATTTAAAAATATCAGCTTCAGGGGGCAAACTTAATGTTATGAAAAGTCATATTTATGGATGGAATCTTTCAGGAAATCTCCCAGAATAAATCTCAAGGATCCTTGGATTTAGGGTGAAATAACATTGGTTCTCATTCAAATATTTGGGCATTCCAATCTCCCTAAAACTCCCCTCCTCTCAAGTATGGAATGAAGTCCTGGACAAAATGACAAAGCAAATCCAAAACTAGGAAGTTTGTTGGCTTAATCTTGCAGATAAAATTGTTTTAATAAAGGTTGTTCTCTCTTCCTTAACCATTTTTCAATGTGTAGCACTTCTATCACCTAAAGGAGTACTTGAAAAACTATCCAAGAGATTAAGAAGTTTTCTTTGGGAAAGAGGTAAGACAAACAAAAAAAAATCCACTTAATAAACTAGAAAATAATATGTTAGCCCTTCGATAGAGGTGGACTAGCAATCTGAGATCCATCTTTGATGAACATCGCATTGGGAGAAAAACAAGTATGGAGACTAGTAACATGCCAAGAATATTGGTGGGAAAAGGTGATAATACCCAGATACTTTAGAGCTCCTTGACATAGTGTTGGCAGCCAATTCACATTTTTCTACTATCTTATAAGCTGCCTACACCAGTGTTTGGCAAACCTTAATTTTTCGTCGCAATCCTTGAATAAAATGACACTTTTATTTTTTGCGCTATTTACACACTTACCTTCATTCTTGTTTTCACGACTGTAAGCGTGAAAACTTGGTTTTCAAAGTCGCATTAAAATCTTCATTGAATTGTCGTTATCATTCTTTTCGATATGCCCATTGCGTTTACATTTTACTTATCATTATGCAGTTGGCAAAACCTTTTGATCTGTACTCATTTGACATTATTTGATTGATTATGTAATTTCATTTCATGAGTGATTGAGTTTGTGATGCATTGGCGATTGGATTTACATGTTATTGGATCAATTCACTTGGCATATTGGGTATATGAAAAAGCATTGGTGTTATGATTAAACCCTTGGTATGAATCGTTTCATACAACACTTGGTATTGGTTTCGATTTGTGTGTTTGGTTTTAAAACTATAACTTTTGATCACGTGAATGTTTAATACACTTACCATTGATTTCATTGGTCGGGCGAATGGCATAATCGTTAACCTATACAATAATGGGTTGAATAGCTATTTGCGCTGGCGGTTGTACTATAGATATGACTGTCATGCATGTATGAACCAGCTCCACCACCTTTGCATGATATGTCATTAATGTTTACCCCTATCCCTGTTTCACCTTTGCTAGCATCGGGCAATCCTTTGAGCATTCTTCCCCTGCGTAGGCTGCGTTCAAACCCTGGCTCGTTCACATCACTTACCGTGTGCTCCTCTCTATGGCACCGGTGGTGTGAATAGAGCCGAACGGTAGTCAAGCCCTTCTACTGTTCGATAATGCCCGGAAAGATTTACAAGATAATGGTTGGCTCAAGTTTGTACAGAGGTTCGAGGGTTTTAATATGTTTATTGCACGATAATTTTCCCTTACCTTTGATGGGTGTAGGGCCAAAGTAGGTGACATTTAGCTTGAAATCAGTGAAGAGTTCATTAGCTCTGCCACAGGATTAGCAGCCACGGGCCAGCGATGGTTTAAAAACTCTAAAGTTGATGAGGTGTCATGGCCATTATTGTTCGTATCATGAAAGGTCACATCCTGTGACAAAGGTATGCCTATTTCCACGCTTAAACCAAGGTGGCATGATCTTTTGATAGTGGTTAAACAATTTGTGACCTGTGAGGGTCGGTATGGATTGGTTTTTCTTTATCACCTTCGACTTTTAATGAATTTCATGGGTTATCCATTGAACATGCCATTTTATTTCCAGCGTAGTCTTTACAAAATGGCTAAGAGGTTTAAACGAGAGAAGGCCGATAGTAGCTTGTTTCACCATGGCCTAATCAGACTCATCGTCGTTCAACATTTAAAACTCCACGGCGATAGTTGGAAATATTTTCTCTCTCGAAATGGCTTTGTTGATTCAGAGTCCATCCAAATGGATAAGTCTGTGGTCAGTGAGACTAAGGTCGAGCCACCCATGCCTTTTCATGCCCTTCTACCCTCTCCCAAACCCTCGTTCATCCCTAATATTGACCTACTCGACATTATAACAGACAAGGTTGAGGCTGTAAAAAATCCTGTGAGCAAGAAAGTCAAGGGCAACCCTACTATTGATAGCAAAGGTAAAAATAATGCTCGACTAATATCAAGACTTTCCCAGAATAAACCTAAACCTAGTGTTGATCAAAAGCCCATAGTCCTTAGCGAAGACTCTGACTCTAATATCGAGCGCTTCCTGGCTGGAGAGTACCCTTACTCCCATGGCTTATGCTCCAAGCCACCCTATGACTTCGTTTCTAATTTTCCCCCGTGCCTAAAGAACAATCCTAGCTACCCAGGGATCAAGCTACCTAATGAAACCCTCGGTGATTTAAACAAACCCTCACCTACAATTTTGAAGCCCGGGAAGTCGTCATGTAACCAATGGAATGTGTGGCTGGAACTCTACTATACCGACGTTCCCTTATTACAGTCGAAAATCAAATCATTGGAAAACCAAGTTACAGTATTGACAAATGAAAGGGACAAGCTTCAAGCTAACGACAAGAAGTAAAAAACCATTCGTTCCATCGTATTTAGGAATGTCAAATCAGCTACAGCATTCGTCAATTCCAAACTATTATGATCAAGTTGTTTGTTGATTATCCAGGTATGAGTTTCGATATCAATTTTGTTTTATGAATTGCTTGAATTAATATAATGAATCGAGTTTTGGTTTTCGATTAGCTCTATCCATTATTCGAAATGACTCTGTCACAGTTCGATTATCAAAAATGGTTATATGTGGATCTTGTACAATAGATTCATCTTACTAAATTTAAATGTACATATGATTTGATTATGCGATTTGTTGTGCCCAGTTTAGTACAAGCAATTCATTGATTTTGATTCGGTTTGGTTTGTTTGTGGATCAATTATGTTTGATAGTCGATTTGGTTTGATTCTAATTTCGTTTGCTCCTAATAAATTCAAAACGACTATGTTCTGTGTTGAATTAGTATTCTCGATTGGATTTTAATTGTCTTTGACCTATGCAAAAGATCTGCTTACTATAATCATGGACTTGTGTTGATTCATAACGGTTGTAACAAACACAAACTGTTTTGATTCATTTTGATTTGATTAGTGTATGTTTTGAGTTTGCAAGATTGCTTGTTTTGAGTTAGATTGATATTGAAAGTAGATTTGATACTGCGTTATTGGTTTTGATTTCCAAAAATGATTTCATCGTTGTTGAATTCGTAAGAGAAAACTCAGCTAATAGTCTGTTTTTGAAATTGATTCGAGTAATGATTTCGTTGAATGTCAATCGATTTTGTTTGCCCCAATTGGCAATAACAAATGTTGGACGAGTCCCACAAATCTTGTTATCAACCGATTAATT